>PVLA01010797.1:20839-59613 GCA_004027455.1 Hydrochoerus hydrochaeris
CTTGCATCTTCTAATCTGTTCCATTGATCCTCAGGTCTATTTCTTTGCCAGTACCAAGCTGATTTGATCACTGTGGCTTTATAGTACTGTTTCAAGTCAGGAATTGAGATGCCTCCTGCCTTGCTTTTGTTGCCTAGAATTGCCTTTGCTATTCTAGGTTTCTTCTGTTTCCAAATGAATTTTAGGAGTGTTTTCTCTAAATCTATGAGGTATGTTAATAGTATTTTGATTGGGATTGCGTTAAATCTGTATAACAGTTTTGGGAGTATGGCCATTTTCACAATGTTGTTTTTCCTAACCAAGAGCAAGGAATATCCTTCCATTTTCTAATATCCTCTTCAATCTCCTTTTTTAGCATAGTATAATTTTCACCATATAGGTCTTTTACATTCTTAGGGTGATTCCTAAGTATTTCATTTTTTTTACATGTTATTGTAAAGGGTGATATTTCCATAATTTCTCTCTCAGTGAGTTTTTTCTTTGTGTACAGGAATGCTATTGATTTTTGAGCATTGTATCCAGCTACCCTGCTGAACTTGTTTATTACCTCTAGTAGTCTTTTAATGGAGTTTTTTGGGTCTTCTATATAGAGGATCATGTCATCTGCAAATAGTGATAATTTAACTTCTTCCTTTCCTATCTTTACTCCTTTTATTTCTCTGTCTTGTCTGATTGCCCTGGCTAGTGTTTCCAGAACTATATTGAAAAGGAGTGGTGATAGTGGACATCCTTGTCTTGTTCCTGATTTTAAAATGAAAGCTTTCAGTTTTTGTCCATTTAGTATAATGTTGGCTGTTGGTTTGTCATAGATGGCCTTTATAAGGTTGAGGTAGATGCCGTGTATTCCAAGTTTCTGAAGGGTTTTTATCATGAACATGTGTTGGACTTTGTCGAAAGCTTTTTCTGCATCTATTGAGATGACCATGTGGTTTTTGTCTTTGGCTCTGTTGATGTGGTGTATTACATTTATTGATTTGTGTATGTTAAGCCATCCCTGCATTCCTGGAATGAATCCCACTTAGTCATGATGTATAATCTTCTTGATGACTTGCTGCATTCTATTTGCCAGTATTTTGTTGAGAATCTTTGCATCAATGTTCATTAGTGAGATTGGCCTATAGTTCTCTTTTTTGGTTGGATCTTTCTCTGGTTTTGGTATGAAGAGTAACACTTGCCTCCAGGAAAGATTTAGGGAGGATTGCTTTTATCTCAATTTCATTGAAGAGTTTAGGGAGTACTGGCATCAAATCTTCTCTAAATTTCTTGTAGAATTCAGCTGTGAATCCATCAGGACCTGGGCTTTTCTTTGTTGGTAAGTTTTTAATTACATTTTCAATTTCAATAGCTCATATTGGGTTGTTCAAAATTGCTATATCTTCTTGGTTGAGCTTTGGTAGTTCAAATGTTTCTAGAAATCTGTCCATTTCCTCTATGTTTTTCATTCTATGTGAGTAGAGATTTTCAAAGTAGGTATTCATGATCTTTTGAATTTCCATGGGATCTGTAGTAATCTCTCCCTTTTCAGTTCTTATTGCATGAATTTGGGCTTTTTCTTTCTTTCTTTTGATAAGGTTAGCTAGGGGTTTGTCAATTTTGTTTATTCTCTCAAAAAACCAGCTTTTCGATATGTTCTTGTGTATTTGGTTTTTCATGTCCATTAGTATCTGTCTTATATAGTTGGGGCTCCTGTATTTGGCACATATATATTTATAATTGTTAGTTCTTCCTCTTGAATTTTTCCACTAACAAGTATGTAGTGACCTTCTCTATCTCTTTTAATCATTTTAGGTTTGAAGTTCACTTTGTCTGCAAATAGAATAGCTACCCCTGCTTTTTTCTGGGTTCCTGTTGCATGGAATACTGTTTTCCATCCTTTGAAATCTATGAGTTTCCTTTTGGGTCAGATGTGTTTCTTGTATACAGCATATTGTGGAATCCTGTTTCTTGATCCATTCTGTCAATCCATTTCTTTTTATAGGTGAACTAAGGCCATTTATATTTATGAATATCACTGATATGTACTGGCTCGACTTTGCCATGTTATGTTCCAGTTGTTTCTTCTTTTCCTCTTACTTAATTGCTTATCGTACTTGATGGTTTCTTTCTGTTGTTGTTTTGGGGATTGTGGTCATTTTTATCTCTGTCTAGTATGTCTTTCAGTACTCTTTCTAGGGTTGGTTTGGTGGACATGAATTTCTTCAGTTGTTCTTTGTCGTGGAAATATCTTGTTTCTCCATTAAATTTGAATGAAATTTTTGCTGGGTGCATCAGTCTGGGTTGAAGGTTGTTTTCTTTCAGGGCTTGAAATACCTCACTCCAAGCTCTTCTTGACTTGAGGGTTTGTGCTGAAAAGTCTGCCGTGATTTTAATGGGCTTTCCTTGATAGGTGAGTTGTGTCTTTTCTCTGACAGCTTTTAATATTCTGTTTTTATGCTCTGTGTCTGAGAATTCTCCATTCTGATTGCCATAGTTACACTATTTTATTTTCCCACCATCAGTGTAAGAAGGCTCCTTTTATGTGACATTTGTTGTTTCCATTTGATTTGAATTTAGTACAGGGCAAGAAAGGTTCAAGTTTCAGTCTTCTGCATGCAGATATCCAGTTTCCAGGGATCATTTGTTAAAGATCTTAACAAATAATAAATTTAACAAATTTGTTAAATATCTACAGTATTCTCTAGTGTATATTTTTGGTTTCTTTGCTAAAAATCTAATGGGTCTAAGTTCATAGCTTTCTGTAACTTATGTGCTATTCCATTGGTTTACACGTCTGTTTTTGTGCCTGTACCGTGTGTTGTTCCTTTATCAGCTTTGTTATCAGATACTGATTAACTCCAGACTTGTGCTTTTTCCTTAGAACTTGCTTTGGCTGTCTTGGGCCTTCTGTGCTTCTGTATAAATTTTAGGATTATCGTTTCTAGTTTTTGAAGGATGTACTTGCTGTTTTAACAGGAGCACACTCAAATTATAAATGACTGATGGTAATATGACCCTGTTAATATTGGTTCTAGCAATCCATGAACTAGGGAGCACTTTCCATCTTCTAATGTCTTTAGTTTTCATTCATTCTTTTTGAAATTTCACTATACTGGTTTTCACCTTCTTACTTCCAAGGGTGTGTGTGTGTGTAAGCTAAGTTTTTGTGATTTCTTTCTTCACAGGTTCATTTCTTGATGTATAGAAAAGATATATTAATATATCCTGATATTGTGTCCTGCTACTTTGCTTAGTTTCTGATTAGAGTTTTTCTTGGATTTTTTAGGATCTTTTTTTAGGAAACAAAATAGATTTCTTAGGCAAATTTTAAAGTACACACACTCAAAACAAAACAAAATCAATACAAAACCCTGCAGACCCTCTAAAAGAGAGGTATATTATACTCAGGAGTTAGAAATATTTGTATGTTTTGAGTGGAAATGTGCAATTTTTGAATCTGTGTGAAGTTTGGACTTGATTTACAGGATGAAAGCAATAGTCCAGAATCCTCAATATGATACGGGCAAACAGAATACAGCAAATCAACAAGAAAGATTATATACCATGATCAAGTGAAGCTCATCCCAGGGATGCAGGAATGGTTCAACATATGCAAATCAATAAATTGTAATACACCATATTAACAGAGCCAAGAACAGAAATCATATGATCACCTCAATAGATGCAGAAAAAGATTTTGAAAAACTCCAGCACCAATTCATGATAAAAAATGCTACAGAAAATTGGAATAGATAATCTTTTATCTCAATCTGATAAAAGCCATCTATGACAAACCAACAGCCAACATCATACTAAATGGACAAAAACAAAACTTTCTCTCTAAAATCAGGGACAAGACAAGGATGTCCACTGTCTCCATTCTTATTCAACATAGTCCTAGAAACTTTAGCCAGACAATTAGACAAGAAAAAGAAGCAAAAGGAACAAAGATAAGAAGTTAAATTATTGTTATTTGCAGATGACGTTACTCTACATAGAAGACCCCACAAACTCCACTAAAAACGAAGTTAAATTATTGTTATTTGCAGATGACATGTTACTCTACATAGAAGACCCCAAAAACTCCACTAAAAACATGCTAGATTTGGGCCAGGAGTTTAGCTCAGTGGCATAAAGTACTTGCCAGGCAAGTGCAAGTTCATGAGTTCAATCCCTGGTACCAAAACAAAACAAAACACCTGCTAGATTTAATAAGCAAATTCAGTAGTGAAGTACCTAGGAATAAATCTAATGAAGGATGTAAAAGCCCTCTTCATTGAAAACTACAGTTGTCTGAAAAAGTAGAAGAGTATATTACAAAATGAAAAGACATCCCTTGCTCTTGGGTAGGAAAAACCAATATAGTGAAAATTGCCATACTTCCAAAACTGTTATACAGATTCAGTGAAATCCCAATCAAAATTCCAATAGCATGTTTCACAGAATTAGAGAAAACAATCCTAAAATTCATCTGGAACCAGAAGAGACCTGGAATAGCAAAGGCAATCCTAGAAAACAAATGGGAGATGGAGCATCACAATCCCTGACTTGAAATTGTATTGCAAACTACCATGATAAAGACAGCATGGAACTGGCAAAACAAACAAACAAAAACAGACTCAAAGATCAGTGGAACAGAGTAGAAGATACAGAAACAATTCCAGATACACTAAGCCACCTTAGATTTACCAAATGCATTCACTGGAAGAAAGATAGCCTCTGTAATAAATGGTGTTAGAAAAACTGGCTCTACATGTGCTGAAGATTAAAACTGGACCCATATCCCATTCTAAAACTAGAATGGATCAAAGATCTCAATATTAAAACAAAAATATGAAATCTGCTAGAAGAAAGAGTAGGTAAAACTCTTGAAGACACTGGTGTAGGTAAAGACTTCATGAGCAAAAGAAACTACCAACAGAGTGAAGAGACAGTCCACAAAATGGGAAAAAATGTTTCTCAGCTGTTCCTCAGACAGAGGATTACTATCAAGAACATATAAAGAACTCAAAAAAAAATCAGACCACCCAAATGCAAAGACCCAATCCAAAAATGGGCATCTGAGATGAATACCTCTTTAATGAAGAAATACAAACAGCAAATAAATATGTGAAAAAATGTTCAACATCAGTGGTCATTCAAGAGATGCAGATTAAAACAACACTGAGATTCCACCTTACCCCAGAAAAAATGGCTACTAGTAAGAAATCAACCAATAACAAATGTTGGAGGGGCTGTGGGGAAAAAGGAACCCTTCTCCACTGTTAGTAGGAGTGTAGGCTGGTGCAGTCACTGTGAAAATCAGTGTGGAGATTCCTCAAAAAACTAGTATTGAAGGTCCCATTTGACTCAGCTATTCCCCTTCTGGGTGTTTTTCCAGAAGAATTAAAAACATCATACCACAGTGATATATTTACACCCATGTTTATAGCAGCACAATTTGTAATAGCTAGATCTTGTAAACAACCTGAATGCCCATTGACTGAGGAATGGATAAAAAAGATGTGTTACTTTTATACAATGGAATACAGCCATAAACAAGGATAATCTTAAGACATTTCCGGGTAATTGGATGCAACTAGAGACAATAATCATAAGTAAAATAAACCAGACACACATGTATAAACACCATATTGTCTTCCTAGTATAAGAGGCTGAAAGAAATAACATATGTATGTGTGTATACATAATAGTTAAGATAATTATGCTACTAATTTCTCTTAGTTCATTGAAAAGAATGGTTTGTGTTAATATTGTTTAAACAATTAAATGCAGGTATGCTCTGAGTAACTAACTTATAGATAACAATACCCAATGTATTAACCATTGTTACCCTACAGTTATCATGTTTTGAAATTTTTTTTCTCTTCAAAATGAAAAAAACAATAGTCTACCAACAGGAATAAAGATAATAATTCATTTCACAGGAGCTAGAATAGCTCATTGTATAGCAGAAAGGCAGGGGCCCAATCTACCTTGTCTGTTAGTTTCAGGTTTCTTTCTTTACCTTATCAACTAAGATAATTTATACATTTACCATATCTTTATATGTGATGGGACTGGAAGAAAAGAGGAATAAGTAAGCCCAGAGACTAGATACGGATAAGTTTGTGTTCTGAAGTTTTTGTCATTTTAGAAGTACCAGTTTTAAATTATTTCCTTTGTCTCCTTGCTACCTTTATGTATCTCCTTACTCTGTCTTACCCCTCCCTCAAGACTTTGATCTCACTTTTTCAAGGGATGCAGAGGGGCTGAAGGTTCATCTTATGGCTGCTTCATATGAGGAGGGAGTGATCATAACTAGGTAGGGATCAGAAGTCTCAATCTGATTGATCTGAAGGAGACAAATTAGGCAACATTTGGCATAAGACTTTTCTCTTTAATATTAACATCTATTTATTTTTGATATTTCTGTGTCTGATTTACTTTAGTTAACATGTTTTCATAGTAAATCCATTTTCCTAAAATACCCAAATTTATCCTTTTTTACAGTGAGCAAAATATCACATTTTCTTTGTTGAGTTGTCTAATAGATATACAGGTTTAGCTATTAAGAATTATGTAGTTATAAACTCTCATGGAATATATATCACTGTAACATATCTTTAACTCCTTCAGGAAGATATCTAGTAGGGAAATAGCTAAGCCAAATGGAATTTCTATTTTTAGTTTTTTGAGAAATCTCCATACTGATTTTCGTAATGGTTGTCCTGGCTTACACTCATCAAAGATGGACAAGGCTTCTTTCAGCACCACAGCCTCACCAGCATTTGTTATTTGATTTCTTGATGATCACCATTCTTTTTGGAGTAAGATGAAATCTCAGTGTTGTGTTGATTTGCATTGCACTAGTCGCTAGTGATGCTGAACATTTTTTCATTTATTTATTGGCCTTTTGTACTTTTCTTCTGAAAAGGCCTTTTGTACCTGTTCATTTCAGTTGCCCATTTTTTATTGGGTTCTACCATCACTATTTTCTTGTTCAACAGCATCCCTCTAAAGCAGATAAGGCAAAGATAGGCTGATGGTGCTGACATTTTTGATCTTTAGTTTTCAAGGCTAATTATTTATTTTCCAGCTACATCTTATTTTGGGCAAACATGGTATTTAATTTTTCTTAATGGTATTCAGAATCATATTGTTTTCTTGATGTGTGTCTTAGTGTGTTCATTGTTGGTATATAGGAAAGCTATTTGTCATTTTTAAAAATTTTATTTTATTTTATATTTTTTGAAGACAGTGTCTCACTTAAGCTGGCTTTGTACTGACTGTAGTTTGTGTTGATCTTGAATTTGTGATGATCTTGTGCTTCAGCTTTCCAAGTGCTGGGATTTCATGCATTTACCAGTATGCCAAGCCAACGCTATTGATTTCTGTGTACTGATTTTGTATCTGCTACATTGCTGAATTTCGCTATTACTTCTAGAAGTGGAAGTTTTTGTGTTTTCTGTGTCATGTCATATGCAAATAATGATAATTTAATTTATTCTTTTCATATATATATATATATATATATATATATATATATATATTCTTTTTTTTCTTTCTCTTGAGTTACTGCTCTGGCTGATGTTTCTAGTATTATATTGAGCAGGAATAGAAACTTTTCCTAGGTTCTAGGATGTAGACAAGAGACTTACGTTTCATTTTTTCATGGAACCCTATGTCCTATGTAGTTATATAGTGATACATTTTCTTAGCTATTGACTATTCTAAGCACAGAGACAGTATAGATTTTAAGCTTAAGAGAGCTAGCAGCACATGTCTATTTTGTTTTTTGTTATACCCTCAGTAAATAGCACATATTATATAGCACATGGTTGTAGTTAAATATTAAAGGTTTAAGAAAGAGAAAAGGGAAAGAAAGAAAGTATGGAAAGATGTAAGAGTGTGCATGAGAATACTGCCCAGGTGATTCATTATATATAATTGTGTAAAGTGTTTTCAGAATGATTCAGTGAACATTAATGCATTGTAGGAAAAAAGCATTAATTATGAATGCAAGAAGTCAGCTCCCAAGATGGGACTCATAGCTTTTTTTCTTTTGGCTATATTAACTTGGGTAAAGTACTGTATGTTCTGAACTTGTTTCTGATTCCATAAATAAGTAATAATAATACCTGTTCCCATGTCATAAGATCATTACTGTTACTGCCAAATGTATAGTTATTTCATATCCATACAATATTTTACTTTTGGTGTATGTCTTTTCAAAGAATTACCATGCATTAGCAAAAGGAAAATACAGACATTTTTTTATTTAACAACTGAATTCTGTTCCTACAATTGGGTCATTAATTGAGTTGGTCACCAAATGAGGAATAGTATGTGCATTGTAATATTCAGAACAAAGGAATGTTCAAAAGAAACCCCAACTTGATGATTTGGCTCTTATTTGCCTAACTTTGACATGCGGTACTGTAATACAGGACAGTATAAAACTAGCACTGTACTATATAGTCAGCAAAAATTGCAGTACTGTATAAATAAGGTCAAGTGTACCCAAAAAAAGGACAATGAAACTATAAACAAGATGGACAGAACTATAATAAAAAATATGGGTCATAAGTCCAATTTGTACACCTCAATTGTAAGTCCAAATAGTTGTTAAACAAGTGTGTCAGTAAATGAAGAACATCAATATTGGAAAAAGAGATTTTTTTGTTAGAAAATGTAAATTCAGATTTTCAATATCAGTGATTATGGGACATTGAAAGGAGTTACAGAGAGAGACTAATACTTTAGAAGATGTTCTGTAGTGCTTTTGTAGGGGATATAAAACAGGGTAGGTTATAATCTAAAGTTTTGTTCAAATCAAGAAAACTAGGCAACTTCTCAAGTGAATAGCTGGCTTACATAGTTACTGGTTAACCTCGAGATAATCTTGGTTTTGGTACTATTTCTTTTTTCTTGTAATCATCTACTTCCTTTGGAGATTTAGAATCCTTACCTTTTCAAAAAACGATAACAAAAATTTCCATAAGCATCTTGGAAGACACAATATGTATATTGTTCTCTGTTATGAAACAGAATGTTGTAAGAAATTGAAGGTGCAGGCTTTGCCAGCACCTGAAGCACCCTACTGCTTTGCTTTCTTAAGAAAAATAGGTCTCCGGTACAGTCATAATTTGTTTCCTTCTTATTCTGAATAAAAGTTTATTAGCTTGTGATTTAAGCAAACCATCTGGTCCTGCTGGCACTGCATATTGCCAAGCCTGAGCTTTCTCCTTAATATGTTCCTGGAGGCAGTTAAGTTACATTTTTGATTCTCAGCTCTAGCCAAGGCTGCTATTTTCCCCCCATTTTGCAATTTTTACTTTTAAAAATTATGCTGTGACTTGGAGCATATTTTTAAATTATAAAGAATTTCTCTGTTGTTTAGTTTAAAATTTATTTCTTCTTCTATGTAACTTTTATTGCCTTCTTTCTCAGTGATGATACTCAGTGTTAACTAACAACTACTGTATGGTAGGCATGTGATGGAATAGATGTCTAAATGGTGCTAGCTGGTTTGTTCTCAGTTGCAAAAAAGAAGCAGAAAATAAAGTAATTCAAATTAACTTTGAAACTGGTTTTCTGGCCTAGAGCCAGAGAGCAAATCATGTGATTAGCCGGAAAATCCTTGTTTATGGCATGCTTTTGCCTTGAATACTAAAGTGCTTTGAAATTTGGACATACATGTAAATCTTAGGCAGATATCTTGTGAATATGTCACTCCAATGAGAAAATTAAGCCATCTTTTGGAAAAGTATACTAACACAGAACTCTAAAAGTTTAAGTTTACAGCTGGGCGTGATGGCTCACACCTGTAATCCCAACACTCGGGAGGCTGAGACAAGAGGATTGTTGTAAGTTCGAGACCATCCTGAGCTACAAAGTGTGCTCAAGGCCTGTCTGAACTGCATAGAGAGACCCTGTCTCAAAAAAGACAAAAAAAAAAAAAAAAAAAGTTTAAGTTTACATGCACAAGGCCCTGGGTTTGTTCCCCAGCACCACATACACACATAATAGTAATAATAATAATAATAATAGTTTTAAGTTTTGAATGACAGGTAACACTTATCTATAAACATTGCAAACTAGATGCCAAGAAAACTTCCATGGAAACTGTTGAAAATAGTTGATAAGATATGCATCTATAAATTGGCAAAAAATAAGAAATACTGTACTCAGATTAAAGAGTGAGTGGGCAGGGAATTCAAAAGTAAGTGCTTGATATTCTGTTGAACATTGATTTGTGTCTTGGCAGGACAAAGGAGAAGATCAAGGGTAACCTAAGGTGGAGGGAGAGGCAGTAGGCAACCAAGACTTTTTAAAAAAATGACCCATGAAGTCCAAAATTGAGTCTTTGAAAACACAAAGAAAATTGACTATCCTTTTATGAGATATTAAGGGGGAAGATAAACAATGAACAACATTTAGGATGTTTGTACATTCATAACTACTAGCTATGAAAAGGTTAAAAAAGGTATCAATGATACCTTTTGCTTGTAAATTTGAAAATTTAGACTAAATGACCAAATGCCAGGAAAAATGGAATTTAGCAAAACTACCTAAATATGGAAAAAAATAAAAATAAGAGTATGCGATAAAAGTTTTCCCCACAAATTTCAAGCCTAGGGATTTATATTGGTGACTTGTACTAAATTTATGGGAAATAATTTCAGTCTTACTAAAACAATTTCCAAAAATAAAAATGAGCCTCATGGCTCATTCTAGGACAAAGCTCAATGTCATCAGCTACTTTGTATGTTGTTCTTTTGGTCCTGTGAGAAATGCAACCCAAATGCGCAGATTTTAAACCTCAACTTCTATCAGATAAGATAAAATCTCATTGTCCAAAGCAAGATACACAGCCTAGGCATAGTTAAAGGCTGTCTGCAAGGTGTGGGTGTATGTTACTATAGATAAATGAATAGAGGTCCCTACTTTTAACTATCAGTAAAGCCATGTAGGCAGTTCCATCTGTCTTTGGCTATAAGAAAAGAGTTCTTGCCAGGCATGGTAGTACACACCTGTAATCCTAGCACTCCATTTGGGCAGCTGAGGTAGGAGGATTGCTGCAAGTTCAAGGCTAGCCTAGGCTACATAATGAGTTCAAGGCCAGTCTGAACTACATCATGAGACCCTGTTGCATAACTTTAACAAGGATCCTGTCCAGTGACACTTGATTTTGCCTCTTTTTGAGGATTTTGTAGAATTGTGACATTACATTGTTGTTAAGTAGATTTTTTGCTCCCACTTCTACAGTGTTTTATGGGTTGTGGTTTTCTACAGAATTTTGCACTGTTTCCCACATTTACACTTCTCCCTAATCTCATTTAAAGTGAAGGATTCCTTTGCCTTTTTCTTCTCCTCTGCAGATGAGATCTCCATAACTTCTTGCTGCTAGGAGATAATCACCCACAATCCCTCAGCAAGAGAGACTGTGAAGACCCAGTGGCTCTGTTGTGATCATGTGATATATGGTGTTATGTGCCACTTGTATTGCAAGACATCACTCATTTATAAAGCTAAAATTGGGGCTGGGGATTGAGCTCAGCGGCATAAGCGCCTGCCTTGCAAGTGTGCAGTCATGAGTTCCATCCCCAGTACCAAAAAAAAAAAAACCTATAAAGCCAAAATTTATTACAAATGTTTGCTCGTTTTGCAAAACACAGAACAATTAATTGCAACCCAAGGTTTTACTGTATATACATTAAAGTTAAAAAAGAAATGTAAAAGTAGTAAGTAAATATATATTAAGGATGCTGATCATCTTTTACAGCAGATTTAGAGCAGTAACAGTTGATAAGTGTGCTTATAATGCGCATAGCTGATGAGTACTGTAACTCTTCTTTATATGTGGGAAGTACATCAAAAGACTCTCCATCATGGATGCTTACAACCTTAAATAGTATTGAGCTCTATATGTACTGGAGTTTTTTGTTTCTACATACCTAAAATACAATGTAATATATAAATTAGGCACCATAAGAGATTAATAACTAATGTAAAATAGAGCAGTTATGGTACTATACTGTAATAAAAGTGAATATGGTCTGCCCTCCCACCCTCAAAATATCTTAATGTACTTCCCAACTTTTCTTTTAAAGTAAGTACTTTATTGCATCTCTTTGACATATCTGAATTGCCAGTATCAATTTGTGCTTTGAACCATTAATAAAATAAGGACTACTTGAACACAAGCACTACAGTACCAAGACAGGGACTGAGGTGGCCACTACATGACTATCAAGGCAGATAGCACGTGCATTGTGGATACTGGGACAAAAGGACAATTCATATCCATGCAGAGTAGAGGAGATGTCTGTGAGAGTTCATCACACTACTCAGAATGGCACACAGTTTAAAACTTAATGAATGGCTTGTTCCTAGAAATCTCCATGGAAAATCTTTAGACTACAGTTAACTGGAGTATAGAAACCAAAACTGTAGATAATGGGAGGCTACCATTATATAGATGTGTATTTTATGTTAATTTTGTAGTAGGTGCATGTGGTACATTTTCCTATGCCTGTAATATTCCACATTGCTTATTTATAACATTTAAAGCTGCTTATATGCAGTACGAAGCATTGTTGAATTTTCTTATACTTTGTAAGTAGTCTTTTAATAGTATCTGATCTTTTACAAAATAAGTGTAGAGTTCCTTCAGACCATGACTGTTGAAGTCCTCATTACTTTTTATGATCCTGAGTCAGTTGATAATCCATATTGATAAAAAATAAATTATGATAACCATTGCAATGTAAACAAATCAATTGCATATACATTGTATATCTAAACATGAAACCAAAGATTTATGAGAAAGGATACCTCATAATATTTAGGTAGACATAATCTTATTAACTATACAGAATGCTGTGAATATATTAAAACATAAAAAAAGTGATTTTAACCTCATTAAAATTAAAAACTTCTCTCGGGGCTGGGGACTTAGCTCAGTGGCATAAGCACCTGCCTGGCAAGTGCAAGGTCATGAGTTCGATCCCCAGTACAGCAAAAAAAAAAACCAAAAAAACTTCTCTTTCTCAAAAGTATCTTAAATAAATTTAGGTATTTTCACACAGTTAGAATATCATACTTTTTATTTATTTATTTATTTATTTTTCCTTTGGGAATCAAACTCAGGACCTTACACTTGCCAGGCAGGTGCTATGCCACTGAACTGTATCCCAGCCCTAGTTACACAGTTTTGAGAATTACTGAACTGTAATTTTACTTAACAGCGTGGACAGATTTCACAGATACAATGCTGAGTGAAAAATCTGCAAAATTATGTGCTACATAATTTTTATTTGTACAAAATTAAATGAGTAAAATCTAGGGTGTGGGAAACTACGGTAATGGTTACCCTTTATCTAGAAAATGGATATGAGACAGGTTCTGCAGTTCTAATAATGTTGTTTCTTGATCTATTCATTCATTATACAGATGTTTTTACCTGGAGATGATTCTTCAAGCTATGCACTTATTATTTGAGTATTCCTTTTTATATGTGTTGCATTTCAGTAACATTTACCAGAAATTTAGATGTGTGGAAGTATGTATAGAGTTGGCTTCCTTTTGGAGAGAAAAAAGGAAGTCGGTACGTGCTTCCTTGTGTATGTGTAAAGTGCTAGCAGCTGTATGTCCAAGTTGTGTAAGAAATGGATACCATTTGTTGTAAGGAATGATAAAAGGTAGATAGTAGGGAAACTTTTAAAGATTATTTAGTTAATTTCTGTAAAGGATGAGCATATCCTGTGTTTCACTTTTTCTTTCTTTCTTTCTTTCTTTCTTTCTTTCTTTCTTTCTTTCTTTCTTTCTTTCTTTCTTTCTTTCTTTCTTTCTTGACATGGTTTCACTGTGGAGTTCAGGCTGACCTTGACCTCACTACATACCTCAGGCTGGCCTCAACTCATAGTGATCCTCCTGCCTCAGCCTCCCAAATGCTATGATTACTGGTGTACACCCATGTTCAGCGTTTGTTTCATGTTTCAGAGTGCCTTTTTCACTACTGAGTTTGTGTTGTCTTAAGAACTTTGTAGTGTTTGTACCCAATTTTAGACAAGATGTTGCATGAATGAAGTTAATAAAATGGAATCATAAAGAGTTCTCGGAATGGCAGGCAGTTACATATATTGTTACAAAACTGATAGATGTGAATACTTGTCTGAGGAGATCTGCATAACTGCATTCATATGGAAACTTGGACTGTGATCATATCTGTAAGGATAAAGTAGGCAGGTGTCAAAAAACTAAATGTGTCCGGTATATCTACTAGTGTAGCAGCTGATACCAAACAACATGAGACATTGACATGTGTCACTGATTTCTGTGGATCTATGAACAACTCTGGCATGTCCTGCTACTCTTCTGACTCGAGTATCACACAAATTGACTTATTGTGGGAGCAGTCTTTGCCTGTCTCATCTCTGCTTCTGAATAGATTTGTTGTCACCAAGATTATTTCTTGGCAAGCAGCATCCTGATAAAAATTCTTGTGTTTGGTACAGTTGTGCTTACCTGACTAAAGTTACATTTGGTAACTTTAGTCTTTGCTTCTGAATTAAAACAAGCATGTTTGTTTAAATAATTTTGCCAATTTTTTTTTTTATCGGTACCAGGGATAGAACTCACAACTGCGTGCTTATGCCACTGAGCTAAATCCTCAGCCCCTAATAATTTTTGGTAAACAAAATATAAATAGAAATTACAGATAAACTACATGCTTTGTTGCTACCTTAGTTTCTTACTTGTGTTTTAACATTGTCATTATTTTTACCTTGGATAAATTTTTGTTTTTGTTTTTAGGTCTGTTTATATAAAGGGTATTTTTCACGTCTTTCTAAAGCATTCTGTTTCCTTTCTAGCTATCTGGTCATACGTTTTTGTTGTTTGTTTTTTCCTGCCTATCTTTAAAAAAATACCTGTTGAATGTATTAGTCAAGTTTGTACCCTTTATTTCCCCAAAATCTTACAATTATTTTATTTTTGTCATATTTAAATTTTATGTGATAAGCATGGAAATTTCTAAACCAATTCCAAGCAAAAATCTATAAACTGAGTTATGTATGGTAGAATGCAACTTCTTGAACTGACTTATATGCCCTTGCTAAAAAACTAACACATGTATATGTAGGTATGTATATATATATTTCTTTCTGTCATAAACTGAAAAAGAATTATGTTGGGCTATCTTTATCTGTTGTTTCTTCTTAATATATACACCTGATCCAGGAAAAATACACAAACTTCTATGTGTTCTTATTTAATGTCCTAAATGTTTTGGGGCCCAGGAGTTGTCCATGACCAACTTTCTCTGACATTAATTAATCAGAATGTTTTCTTTTTCTCTTTATTATGCTCATCATAGGTGGAAGAGCTGTTGATTGCCATGGAAAAAGTAAGGCAAGAATTAGAGTCTATGAAAGCTAAGCTGTCTTCTACTCAGCAGTCTCTGGCAGAAAAGGAAACTCATTTGACCAATCTTCGAGCAGAGAGAAGGAAACACTTAGAGGAAGTTCTGGAGATGAAGTAAGTGTTTGAAACCTTGGGCACCTGCTTAGTTGAAATACTTTTCCTATGACTTTCATCTTCTGACTTTGTTTTACTCCTAAAACACTTAGCCTAATTGTAATTGTAGCTTATATCTATCTCTCTAGGACAAACCTGGTAAAAAGTATTACAAATCCTGATCACATAGAATTATTTAACTTCTTTTTCAGTGAATTTTATAGTACTTAAGTGTGCATTTATCTGTGTCTAATTGCCTTTCTGAGATGGTATGTACACTAGATAATTTTTAAAACTACCTCTTATTGTAAACATTCTCACAGGCACACACACAACTGTACAGACAATAGTATAATGAACTCCTTTGTATCCATCGGATTTAACATTTTTGCCATACTAGAAGTAATTTTTTAAAAATTATTACTTTCAGCAAACATGTACTCTACCTCATTTTTCTACTTGCCCTACATCTTGTGGTTATCCTCTGTTGTGAAATTTGTATATGTCTACTAGTACATAATAGATGCTGCTTTTCCTCTGTGTGTGATCATATGTGTTTTGAAAATCCAGTAGTACTGATATAAAAAAGATATAACACGCAACCTGATGTGTTGAATTTGTGTTTTCTGAAATCCAAGAATGAATTCTAAGGAACATTGGTGATTAAGAGTGGGAAAGATTTAGAGAGAGAGAGGATGCATTCAAGAGGGGAATGCATGTGCTCAAAGCAATGGAACACACATAATTGGGAGCTGGGAAATTGGAATAGCTCCTGAGAGACAGGACAGGTCCTGCTTGGGTTGCTGCTGAGACCATCTATTCAAGAATATTTTACAGGATGAAAACATGAGGTAGATATAATGTGGATCAAACTATAATCAACCATTAAGATTACAAGTATAGCTGCTCAGCTAATATTGATCCAGTAGTGAAACTGGGCATGTATATGAGTGTATGAATGACAAGGGTATATACAAGGGTATATGAATGACATCATTAACTTTGTTTGTTAATCTATATGGTCTTAGCCTTGTTTTTAGTTTTAGTCTTAGTAGTTTTAGTCGTGATGGGAGAGGATGGCCATTCCCTATGAAGATAATATTCTATTGTATAGAAAAAGGTATGGTATAACAGTATAATAACTTCAAGCTTCTTTTTATCCCTTCGCGAAGTATATAAGTCTGGCCATTGGGATTTTAGTCTCGAGATCTTGTCTTCTTCAGTTGCTCCTCTAGCGACAGTTTTAATGTGTTCTTGTCTTCTGCACTGGCTCCCTCAAGGGCCTAGTCTGATTGCCTATTAATTGTATTTAATTTAGCTGCCTATAGTAGTACTATCCCATTTACTATTAACAACCTTCACCCTTACCTAAAGACCTTACTCCCATTCTACTGAGACCAGGTCCCTCATAAGATCCTTTAGTTTCCTGCGGTAAGTCAACAGTTAACCTGTATTTTTGTTAACTTCTCTTTTGTTTCAGAAATAATCTCTCTTTCATATGGAGTCATTTTCTTTTCTCTTTCACAGATTTCAAACATTAGGCCCTCGAGTGTTTTATGAATTTTCATGTAATGATTACTCACTTTCTATAATTTCCTTCTTCTCTACCTAAATATAGTCCTTCTATGGCTAAAATAAACAGATATTTTTCAACGTTACCATCTCTTCCTTTTTGTTACTGTTACCAAGTAGCCTGTTTCTAGAAGTGGCTTGCCAGCTAAACATTACAGGGTTCTGGGGTTGCTCACTTCTTCCTCTGGAGTTAGATTCCAGGTTCTTCTCATCTTGGACAAAGACTTGAACAAAATGAGCAAAAAGCAAAGTGACAAAATTTATTTGAGAGAGTAAAATGAAGAGTGAGGGGAAAACTGGCTCTGTAGAGTCAACTTGGGCCAAGTAAAACAGGAAAAAGCAAGATAAAAGAACACCCTAGAGAAAGCAGTGTCGCTCATTTTGAGGAAAAACCACCATAGCACATTCTTCTTGTGCCTCTCCTTTTATGTGCTCCAAATCTCAAGGAACCCCATGAGAAGTTCTACATATTGGTCATAAGAGGCGGTGCTGGGATCTCATGCCTCTGGCTGACATCAGGTCTAGGCCGTCCTATTGAAAACCTGTTTGAATTCCCTTAAGTCCATGTGCAGGGCTTTGGGAACTTCTGGGCATGTGTCTGGGATCTTGTAATTTACAGGTCATGCCTATTCCCCTACCAGCTTTGCATTGCCTTTTTCTCCCTTCTCATTACTTGAGCTGTCAGTAAGTTTTGAACACCTTGTTAATAAAGCAGCTAAGGATCTTGCCTTTAAACTTAGCTTGAATTTGGGGCATAATTCCTGTGATAGCAACTGGAGTGCTGAGCAAGCAAATGTTGGGGTTACCTGTGATTATAGGTTGGTAGGCCACAGTGTAAGGTTGATAGTTTTTTGTTTGTTTGTTTGTTTTTAGACATGGTCTCACTATGCAATTCACACTGACCTTGTACTCACTATGTAGCCCAGACTGGCCTCTAACTCACAGCAATCCTCTTTCCTCAGATTCCCAAGTGCTGGGATTATTGGCATGTGCCAACCACGCCTGCCCTAAAAGAGTAATAGATTTTAACCTTTTGGAAAAGATTGCAGATATATGCCTTTCCATTTTCTAGATGATATGCTTTTGGAAATACTGAGTAAATGAGGCAAGAAATGACTGCTGGAAGAATAGAGAGCAATATACCATGAGAAAAAAATTTCCCAATATCTTTGTTACAGAAACAGGTTGGTGAAGAATGGCAAGTTTTTTTATCACTGGAAGCAAAATTTTTTGGAATTATTCTGGCCTCATCCAACCAAGAGAAAGAACCTAATATTTATTGTTCATCACTAACAATCTTCATTATGAATTTTGAGCATCTGTAACAGATAAAAATAAAGGGCGGCTATGAATGAGTGTGGTGAGATGGGGATGTGTGTATTTGGTAGCCTGGAAGTGGTTTTTTGTATGTCTTTAGGTTGGATAGACATCCATAAAGAAAAGGAACATTTTTCTTGGAAGGTCCTACAGTGATTTATCTGTTCTTTATGCTGAAGGAGTTTTTCAATATTTCACTTTAAAATTTTTGCATGGTTGGTGACAATTTTTAGTCCCATTTGATTGTGATAACAGTCTTTTGAACTAACCACAAAATTGTAAATAATTGCCTTAGTTACTTTCTTGTCAATGGGACACAATAATTGATGCCCACGATTTATTTTGGTTTATTTTGGTTTAGTTTGTAGAGGTTTCAGTCCGCAGTTGGTTGACTCCATGGCAAAGGAATATTGCAAAAGAAAAGCTGCTTATGGCACTGCAGCCAGGAAGCAGAAAGAAAAAAGGGGAGTAGGGAAGGGTGATTCCTCCCCACTGTATGGTAATTACATTTGCTTCTCCTAACCAGACCCCACCTGTGATCCCATGAGGCTTTGGAACGGACATTTACATCTAAATTCTAGCAGTAGTTACACAGATTATTGGCTAGTAACAATTTATCCATTCTCAGTTATGGCGCAGTCTTGTATACTTTTTGCAAAGCCATGTTTATTAACAGTCTATCACAGATTTTTTTGGAGGGAGTCATTATATATCTAATAAAGGACTTTTAGTGCCGGTAAAGGCTTTTTGTCACAGTGAAGTAAAATACTGAAGTATTCTGTAGGAGATCCATATAAAGTAATATAAAAATTTCTTACACTTGAATTTCAAAGGAAAACAAAATGTCCTGTACTTACAAAGAAATGGGGTTGGTGAGGTCAGGTACTTGTTAAAACTATAAAGCAAAGAAAAGTTTATAATCAGCTCTCCCTTGGAACATCTTCCCTAGTCTTGCCTAACTCTTGAGTCTGCTTCTATTTTTCCTATCACGATATCCAGTCCTCTTATATTGTTTACCTCATAAAATTTATGCACTGGACTGCTCCTAACATTTTTACTTCATCAGAAATAATAGTTTAATTGGCACTTTAAACCATTACAGGATGATCGTGGAAATGGTTGAGCATGGTAATTATTGGAATTCCTTCATACTTTCTGCCCTTAAATTTGTATCATGACGCTCAGATTCCCACAAGATGAGACAAAAGCATTAATTATAACTGTTTTCCTCAAATATTTGTAATTTCTTGTAACCTGAATTGGAATTAAATAACTATAAATAACCCTTGCCTTTCTCTACCCTTAAAACCCAACCCTATTCCATATTTTAGCCATTTAGTACCAGAAATAACTTCACAATGGAAGAAACCACTTTCTTTGAGGGGAAAAATGTCATGCTTCCTAATTGTCTTTTCACATAAAATATATCAGATGGCTAGACTACTCTCCATGTAGGAAGTAAAACTCTGAACTTTACAGGTAAAGCATCCCTCAAATCCCTGTCTTTTCTCATTCTTAAAATTCTTTTTCTTCTATTACCATACAGTCTATTTGCACCAGTGTCCTCACCAATACAGGGATGAAATAAAGAATATCTGTTATTCTCTTTGTCACAAGGGGACAGGAGAGGGATCATGCCCTCCTTCCTTATCTTTCCACTTTTTTTCTGATGGAAGTATAACGTCAATTGTGGTCCCCTCGAACTATAAATGAATTGGCTAAAAGGCTGTTGCTGGCAGTTAAATTAATACCCTGAACTAATACCCATTTCAATAAAACTGATTTTTAAAAAGAAAAAAATAAAATAGGTTAAGCCATGCATAGTGGTGCACACCCTTAATCCCAGCACTTGGGAGGCTGAGGCAGGAGGATTGCTGTGAGTTCAAGGCCAGCCTGAACTGCATAGCAAAACTGTCTCAAAAAGACAACAAAAGAGAGGGATAGTAATACTTAGACCCACTTCTTGAGTTTGTTTTGAGGATAAATGTATTGAAAACACTTTGAAATATATATACAGGCATATTTACAAAGCATGAAACTCAAAATTTAACTTCAAATGTGTGTTTTCTTATTTTAACTGTAAAAGCCAAGGGATTTTCAGATGTACAATTCAGAAAATCAAAGGTTTTTCTAAATTGAAAGATCTCTGTGGATTTAAAAATTAGGTAGTTCTTTCACCCAGGTGGTCTTTTGATGAGGTCCTTTCACTTTGTATTTGTAAATACCTTGAAAATCAGAAAAGTAATGCATATACAAAAAATATAGTATACTGAAGAGAAAGAGACCAGATGTCCATGAATTTGGCTGAAGACTAGGCTGCATGTTTACTAGATGAGACTGCCCAAAGCTTATCAGACATTAGATGCTATGGAAATGGTACCAGAATTGTGATAGTAGAGGTGGGGACATGCTGGAGAATTTGGAGTATCTGCCCAGAGTGTAGAAATTCTTTTTAGAACTTTAGTTACCTAGCTCTGAGATGACAGAGAACTGGAAAGGTAGGTTTTAAGAATAGGGACCATGACTTGTCTTTTTCAAGTTAACAAAATTGTGCCTAAAAAAGCTTGGAGGTCAAGCTCTATTAAGGCAAAGAGGCCTGGGAAATACCTTGCGCTTTCAACAAATGAGTGTAACAAAAGTTAAAATGTTAGCCTACAGAGGTCCAAGGAGTCAGCCATTCACTGAATTAGCTGATAAAATAAAAACCCATTGCTTTTCAGACGAAAAGAACCCAGAGTCATAGCATACCCCTTTTGCAATACCTTATGTTGAATTTTTAAAATTCTCAGCTATATTAGCAATAACAGTAACAGGTGATCACAGTGAAAAGAGTAGAGATTATCTCAGAGAAGTTCCAAATGTTTAATAGAAAAGGCTTTAAAGTCACTCTTATAAATACTATACAGTGGTACAAAAGCTAATTCACAATTTTTTACAGACCTGAATGTAAAGAAAAAACTAGGGCATGGTGGCGCACGGAGGATCGTTGTGAGTTTGAGACCAGCCTAGGCAACAAAGTAAGCTCAAGACCAGCCTGAACTGCATGTGAGACTTTGTCTCAAATAAATGAATAAATAAATAAATAAAATAATAGTAATAATGATAATAAGGAAAAAACTATAATCCTGTGGAATATAACAGGAGACTTTTGGGGAAAGAAAAATTTTTTACCTCACAATATATAAAAACCATAAAGGAAAGAAATTGATAATTGGACTTTATCAAACTTAAAAGATCTTTTTAGAAGATAGTAAGAAAATGCAAATGTCCCCAAAGTGAACATTACTATTCTTTATTACAAGCATGTACTAATTTAAAGAAAAAATAAATTAAAATTTAATAATATCAGTTTGGGGAGTTTAAAACTAATAGTTTCACTTCCTGACCTACTCCTGCTTTGCAGAAAGAAAGAAAATGAAAGTAAAGGTAAGAGTGAAAAGTATTTTGTATGGAACTTTACAAATAATGGTTGTTTCTCTGTATCTGTGTTTCTATGGGATTCACCAGATTGTCATTATTATATAGCCATTTATTTGCAGGCTTTTCTTATCTTCCTCCGAATGTTTGACATTTAGATTTATTATTCATTTGAATCCCTAGAAATAAGCATAATGCCTAACACATAATTGAATACAGTAAATTTTTAAATTGTATTGAATTATTTTATCTTCAAAGTGAAAGCAAGTAAGTATTCTAAGACAATATTTAGGCAAATTATTGGTTCAAAAATCTTTATACTGCTCATCTTTCCTGCACATTAGATCTTCAAAACATTAAATATTGTTCAGAGTAAGTCACTAGACCAAGGAGTTCATTTTTTTATCTCTGGTTTAAGATTGTTGGAAATTAAGTAAAAGATGTCTCTTTGGTTACGAGCAGTGATTATGGATAGTGATTGATATGCATATAAGTTTTGCACATAAGGTATACTAAAAAAATGGATGATACTTTCCCTTTAGCATGTGAAAACGTACAGCTGGGTTCATTCTTTGCTCTTTGCATTTTATTTTACAGAATGATATTATATCATCCTGTTGATATCTAATTTTACATGGATTAAGAAGTTATTTCTTAATGTTTTTATGAACATGTGTTTTATGCTTAAAAGTAGTATTGCTTTTTGGAACAAAATGATTAGTAGTTAGCAATTTTTTTTCAGTACTGGGAGTTAAGCTCACAGTCTTCACATTGAGCTACATTCCAGCCCTTTTTTGTTTATTTGTTAGTTTTGTTTTGTTTTTGAAGACAGAGTCTTGCTAAATTGCCCAGACTGTGATCAAATTTAACAATCCTCCTGTCTCAGGCTCCCAGACTGCTAGGATTATAAGTGTGTACCACCATACTCTGCCATAGAAAACTCTCTTGGTCTTGAAATAAAGACTTTCACAGGAGGCAGTATACCATCTGCAGAAAACTAGCAAAGGGTACGTATGTGTCTTCAGGACTCTGGCATTATGTTTGATGTCACCTGTCTAGCTCAAAGTGTCTGCAGAAATATTGTAACTTCCCTGATGTTGCTTTGCAAAACTTTGACTATATCTACCTTGCAGACTTTCCTTTTCTCTCATTTTTTCTCTTTTATCTTTCTGTCTTTCGTGTGTGTGTGTGTGTGTGTGTGTATACCTCAGGATTTCCATATTGCCTTTAAGCCGTGATCAAAACCTAGGGTTAAGGATTAAACTTTAAAAGAGTTAGTAAAAGTAGAGTAATTTACCTTTTTTTCAGAAAGTATCATTGATTCAAATATGGTTATGGATAATTTTTTTTTAAAAATCAAGATCTCTATTCAGTGTTACTCTTTGGATAAGAGGCAGATGTTAGAAATATTCATTTTAGGTCATGATTTTCTGTCCAACAACATGAAATATAATCAAGTTTCATATTATTGCTTTTGTTTTCTTTTTTCCATATATCAGAGGGAACATGTTCAGCTACATCACTATATTGAAAATTGTAGTCAGGGTTTGCAAGGAGAACAATTACATACAGTACACATGATTTGTAGTATTATTTATACTGTTCACCTAAGGAGTCAAATGCAAAGAAAGTGCAGAAAAATCTCCACAATACTAAAGACCTAGAAAATCCAGCCGAGGGCCTGGATCCCATGTCAATAACATGCATGAGTTCAGTTGAAAACCCAGAGCTCACATCGATGACTCATGCAAGTCTGTCCCATGGATCTGTGCTGGGAAGGCCCAAAGGTCAGCGATGGAAGCTGGAAAGTCTGTGCCCGCAGGGTGAAGGATCTATTTCAGCAGGTTGAGGGTTCTGCAGTGGAGCCAAGAAGTGACATTCAGTGTAAGGACCAGAGCTCCCCCAAAAAGTACCACAGCCATCTTCAGCGATAGTGAGGCCCCAAGCTCTTCTGAGGATGAGAACACCTTAAACAGCAAACATCTTCCTCTTCAGAGCCAGGAAGCGATGCTCAAAGTAAGGACCAAAGCTCCTCCAAAGTGAACTGCAGCCATACTCAGCAACAAGGTCCCAAGCTCCTCCAAGGATTAAATAGCCAAGTTCATATCAGGGAATCCACTATGACAAACTTCTCCAGGAGAACCAGCAGCTCCAAACAACAACACTTAGAAGAACCACAACGCTAGGTCTTCTTTTCATGCTGGTAACAGTCCTCAGGTGGGCCATCTACGCTCAGCACCATGCTGATTCAGTCCAGCTGGTGTTTAAGTTGACCCCCAGTTACCCGGCCACTACAAAAATGAGCTGAATAAAATTACTGTGGTGTATAATACACAGATGTATTTCAGAACTGTTGTTATAAAAAGTAGCTCAAAGAAATTAGTTTCCAACATTCATCAGGAACATAATCTAGTCTTGCAGATATGTTAGAAACTTTCAGAAACTGTTTTTTTCAGTACTTTGTAGTCCTCATATATTTCTGATTTGTTGACCTTTATACTTCTTATCTTCATTCTCCAGAAACATCTAACAGTTCAGAATTAAGTTTTCCTTTCTTAAAACCAAATCATACTGCCTATTTAGAGACCTGCCTACTTCTCCCCAGGCAATACTAGTCTTCTTGTCACTTAACTCTTTGTTTTATAGAGCATTTAAAACAATTTATGGCTTGTTTCTGCACTCATTCCATGCTCCTAACTGTGCTAAAGACTGTGGGTAATACCCATGTTTCTTACCTGCACAGAATCTGTAGACTTTAAGTACCAGTGTTTTCTAAAAATAAATGTACAGCATTATAGAGTAACGTGTAGGGTTTTGTGGATGAATGTGAACAGCCAACATGAGTGGGGTGTATCTTTTGATAAAACTTCTTAGAAGAAATAATGTGGTTTCAGATTTTCATGTGTATTTGTATCTATTTTAATAAAGTTGTTTTGTATGTGTTATTTTATTTATATAGGTTTTTAATATATCTGCAATACTGGGTATGAGGAAAAGTTCTCTGTTTAGATTTTCCCTGTGGGAAGCCTGTCTTAGCACTAATATGCTGAGGTTCCATGTGTAATTGAGTCTGTTTCCAGCTCAGCAATTTCCCACTCACCTATTTGTTATTGGGGTGCTAATTCATTGATGATTTATTGTCTGTTTTGCATTCTATGTATAGTAAAGCAAATATGTCCTTAGTGTTCTTTGTCAGAACCATCTAGAACTTGTAGATATTCCTGATATTTCTTTTGAGGAAATTCTTTAGAGACTTTGATCAACAAAATTTGATACTTTATAACACTGTCTTACCATCTCCTAAACCACTTTTAACTTCTCCTTTGTGACCTTTGCTAAAATCTTGTGTATTTTCTCAGAAGTCCTTACATATCTATTAAATTTATTCCTAGATACCTTATCTGCTACTATTGTGACTATTTTTTCCACTATAGTTTCTTAATTTTTTTGCTATAGTCATGTAAAAAGGCTGTTTTTTAAAACTTGATCTTGTATGCACTGTAGTGCCTTTATTAAAGTAGCACAAGTTGCTATAAAATCTAACATTGCCAGCTGTGGTGGAGTACATTTGTAATCCCAGAACTCAGGAGTGGGCTGAGGCAGGAAGATTGCTGCAAGTTTGAGGCATTTAGGCTGAATAGTAAGGCCACCCTGAACTACACGGTAAACCTTTTCTAAAAAAAATTAACATGGCATTTTCAGTGGCATACTACTGTTGAATTTTCTCTCTTGGCTGACAGTCCAGTATTATTGATTCTGACTAGTGAGAGCTTTTTTTAAAAAAATACAGTTTTCGTTCTTACACTTTATGACTCTTTTATGACAGTTTTATGTGAAAAGGCAGTGATGAAAGATGTGGTTACTGTTCGCCTATATTTATGAATTTTTTAAAGTTTCTGTAAGAGTTACTTCTGCTTAAAACTTTTGCCTTTACACAAATTTCATGTGTTTCTTATAGAATACTTTTATTTTTTCAGTATACTTTAAAGAAACAAACCCTTGTCTGTTCCCAGCCTGCTCATGTTATCCAGCTCCTTTTGCTTTGGCTGAGAGTTCCATTCTGCCTCATGATAAACACCTTCATATCTCATTATATCTTAAACTGCATAAGTGCAAGGAGAGTTACAGAGGGAGCATACTGTGCTATTTAAATGGGCCATGACAAGCATAGGAGTGGAACTTATTGCTGGGAAGTAAACCAGGTGGTATTAAAGGGGTTTGTTCCATGTGGTAATTAGGGGCTCAGCCCGTTAATATTAAAGTAGAAACTCAAGAAGTAAATATCCTGCAGCTACTAATTTCCTGCACAGATAGGACAGTCACACTATGCTTGTGTATTTCCATCTCTCCATGTAAAATTGTGTTGGCAGATATTTCTTTGTACTTCTAGGTCTGCCTTTTTATTTATTTTTATTTTATTGGCAGGCTTGCTATGATAAAAGTCCTCAATACTTCAGTTTTAAGACACTCAGGGATGAATTAAACCATTAGTAAATAGATCCTGCAATTCAGATTGCTAGGGGTGAATCCTTGTGTGATAAAATAATCTGATATGACACAGTCAGTGATTTCCAGATGTGAAAGAAATTAATTGGCCAGGACCAATGTACATGTACAGTTGAGTCAATTCTATTATGAATGTTAATTACTTCTTTCATATTTATTCCATCTGTTAGAATATATACAAGTATTCTTAACAAGGCACAAAAACTGTCATGATTAACTCAGATACAAATAAAAATATTATAGTTGGGAGGTTTCATTTGGGTATCATATAGACAAATGGCACTAGTCAGAAGTACTGATGGTCTCCAGAGCAAAAGCAACACTAGAGACCATTCACAATATGGCAGTGTTCAGTACTTTTTATCCTAAAATGTAGCTATTTTAACAAATCTCAGCTGTTGTCAAGTTCTGTGGAATGCCTTAAAAAGAAAAAAAATATGTCAATTTTGGTCCCCCCCGCCAAGGATAGCTAATCAGATCATGTAGTTTTGGACCAGTAACTAACGGAATAATTGAGTTTAATAAATGTTGCATTAAATAAATTCTTCGTGATTTTGAATCAGCATACAACTTTCTTTCCTTTCAACTCCCTGTCCCCTACTTTATGGTGTTACAGAATACTGTAATGAGTCCACAGGCTCTGTAATCATGTTAGGTAAAAAAATTTGTGGTTTTTCAGTAGTTGAGAATATTGAAGTTGCACATTGAACTCAAGTGATTTCTCCATGATGTGAATTCTGAAGTGTACTCTTTTGAATGATTCTTTACTACATATATCTACTGCTTCTCCTCCCACCACTTTTTAAACTTAGGTACATTCCTGTTGATTCCTGCTAGTAACTACATCTTTGTTTTCACTTCAGGTTAGTGCCAGACCATCTCTTTAGTTTCTAATCATTGTTTAAGCAAGTTGAAAATTCTTTTAGGTTTTAAAATTTAGAATCAAGCATTTATTATTCATTTTTTAGGTAAGAGAATTCAGGTACACCAAGGTCTTCTTACTCCATTTCAGCTTTTTGTAGCTATATCATAAATGGAAAATTTCAACCTAGAAATTATTGCATATATCATTGACTAGACACTGTATTTAACTTTAGGTTGATAAAGAGTACTAGATAAAAATATTATGGTATCTCATTATACTTTATAGAGGATGTAGTGTGAATATTGGTAGCTTTGATTCACTGTAAATTCCAGCTGAATACTAACAACATGGTTCAGAGTTTCAGGAGATAAATGTCAAAGATGAGGTTTGTGTATAGTCATTGTGCATGCATATGACTTTATTTCATTATTTTAAAATCAGCAGTGTTGCTCTTACAGCAGGGTTATGTTCTAAGCTTTGATAGGGTTATATCCTGGGCTTTGACAGGATAGAGGTAGATTAGAATCAGTAGCTTCTTCTTACAGTATTTTGTGCAATTGAGGTTCTGTTTCTTTAGCTGTTTTTTGTTTTGTTTTGGTTTTTGCCTGAGTAGTCTTGATTACTTCGTGAGCAAATTTCTTGAAAATAGAGGAGTATTGCAATAGATTAACCAAAAATAAAGACTCGGATAAAGAAGAAAAATCCCTCATATTTAGTTATGTGTTGAAAAACTGACACAATTTATATTTCACATGAACAATCAAGTGCTTGAATTATATTTAAATTCAAATCATATAACTTTTATAAAGAAAGTCCATTTCTTTAGATTAGGCAGACATTTCCAAACACTCTTGGTTCCAGCATAGTGAGCAAACTGTGACCTCTACGCCAAAATAAATAACCTAACAATTCCTAGCAGTATTTGAATTTATACAATTTAACTATTTATGTCCCCACAATTTTATGATCATTAAATAAGTACACATTAATAACAATATATCAAAATAAAAATATTTTAATTTTACTCAAAATCACATTTATTTTCTGATAGAAAACATATTGTTGTTGGGCCAATGCAGCATTTTAAACCTGGGAATTAACTTGGACACCACCATCTTCATTTCTTGTTCCACACTGATTTCTTTGTAGCATGGTGCTGTGTTTTTAATCATAGTGCTATGATCTAATTACTTATGTCCTCCCCCCAAAAAATGCAAAAGATGAAATCCTAATTCCTACAGTGATGATGTTAGATGAGACTTTTAGGTAGGAGCTCCACCTTCATAACCTGGGATTAATATTTTATACAAGAGAACCCACCACATGAGAAAAACAGAAGGCACCGCTATGACCCAGAATGTGGACTGTCATCCAATACCTAATCTGCCAGTTCCCTGATATTATTTTTTAAAATTAATTTTATTGGTACATTTTAGATAATACATAATAATCATATTCATAAAAGGGATTTTTTTTTTTTTGGTACCGAGGATCGAACTCATAATCTAATGCTTTCAAGGCAGGCTCTTACACCACTGAGCTAAATCCCCAGCATAAAACAGAATTTATACCTGTAGGTGATGTACCTTGATTCTTCTTTTATCCCCAACCCCTTCCTCTTGCTTCAACCTCTCTTCCCCTCCTATTTACAAAAGCTTTTCCTTATTTACAAAAGCTTTGTTTTCATTTTTTCCCTTCTATTGTTTTTTTCCCTTCTTCCTCTTACTGCCATCACTTGTTTTCCTTCCCATTTGAACATTTTCTTCCTACTTCCCAAAATTTTTATACCTTTTGACCCTTATTTCCCCTTTTGGCTTCTCACATAAGACAGACAATACAATATTTAAACATTTGTCTGATTTATTTCACTGAAAAGTATGATGTCAAGGTACATCATTTTATCTAGAAATGTCACAAGTTTATGCCTCTTTATGGCTGAGTAGTAGTACATTGTATATATATAAAAAAAGCATATCTTCTTTATGCATTCATTGGCTGATGAGCATTTGAGCTTTCCAAAATTTAGCTACTACAGATTGTGCTGCTATAAACATGAGTGTGCATATATGGCTGTGGTATGGTACTTTTAAGTCTTTCAGGAAGATACCAAAAAGGGGAATAGCTGGGTCAAATGAAACCTCCAGTTTTAGTTTTTTGAGGAATCTCTACATTGATTTCCACAGTGGTTGTACCAGTCTACACTTCTGCCAGAAGTAGGAAAAGGTTCATTTTTTTCCTACTATGCCCTTAGCATTTATTATTTATTGATTGATTTCTTGATAATAGCCATTCTTTTGGGGGTGAGGTGGAATCTCAGTGTTATTTTAATTTGGACCTTTGGAATAGCCAGTAATTTTGAACATTTTTTTATATATTTATCTGCTGTTTGTAATTCTTTGTTTGAGAAATGTCTTTACTTTGGATGCTTATTTTTTAATTGGGTCATTAAATTTGGGGCGAGGTTCTGATTTTTTTTAATTTTTTTTTTTTTTTAGTTTTTATATATTTCTGATATCAATCTGTTGTCTGAGGAATACCTGACAAAACATTTTTCCCAGCCTATGGATTGTCTCTTCATTCTCTTGGTGGTTTCTTTTGCTATGCAAAAGCTTTGTAGTAAGATGAGATACTAGTTGTTCATTCATTTTGTAATGTTTCCTTTGCAATTGGGGTTTGCCCAGACCTGTGTCTTCAACAGTTTTACCTATTGTATCTTTCAACAGATTAAGGGTTTTTGCTTTAATATTTAGATCTTTGGTCCATTTTAATTTTAGTTTAGTGCATAATGAGAGATATGGTTCTAGTTTTAATTGTTGGTATGTGGAAAGCTGATTTGTCCAGCACCATTTTTTCAAAAGGCTCTCTTTCTCCCAGTGAAGACATTTGTCAGAAATAAGATGTCTCTGTGTGTTTGGAGTTGTTTCTGTGTCTTCTAATCTGTTCTATTGATCCAGAGGTTTGCATTTTTACCAGTACCATGCTGTTTTTATCATGGTAGCTTTGTAGGATACTTTCAAGTTGGAGATTGTGATGCTCCCTGTGTTACCTTTGCTGCCTAGAATTGCTTTACTATTCTGGGTCTCTTCTGGTTCCATATGAATTTAGGGTTGTTTTCTCTAATTCTGTGAAATGTTATTAGCATTTTGACTGGGATTGCATTAAATCTGTATAACAGTTTTGGAAGTATGACCATTGTTCACTATATTGGTTTTCTTATCCAAGAATGAGTGATATCCTTACATTTTCTTATATCCTATTTGATCTTCTTTTTCACATTAGTATAGGTTTCAATGTAAAGGTTTTTTACTTCCTTCATTAGATTGATTCCTAGGCATTTCATTTTAGCTGATGCTATTGTGAAAAGTATGGTTTCTCTAATTTCTCTCATAGTTGTTATTTGTGTGCAGGAACCCTATTGAGTTTCTAGTCTTGACTTTGTATCCAACTCACTACTGAAATTGGTTATGAAATATACAGTGTTTTGGTAGAGATTTTGGGGGCTTTTACATAGAATATCATGCCATCCACAAATAATGATAATTTAACCTCTTTCTTTTCTATCCTTAATCTTTTTTTCCTCTTGTCTAATTGCTCTGGCTAATGTTTCCTGAACTGTATTTTATTTATATATATATATATATTGTATATATATATATATATATATATATATATATATAGTGTATATATATTATATTTTTATGTTTTTTTTTTTTTTTTTTTTTTTTTTTAAAGAATGGAACATTTCAGTTGTTGCCCATTTAGTATGATGTTGACTGTTGGTTTTTCACAGTAGCTTTTATCATACTGAGATAAAATCTTTGTATTTCAATTTTCTGTAGGGTTTTCATCATGGATGGTTTTTGGACTTGGTCAAATGGTTTTTCTGCACCTACTGAGATGATCTTGTGGTTTTTTGTCCCTGGTGCTGTTAATGTGGTATTACATTCATTCATTTGTATATGTTGAACCATTCCTGCATCCCCAGAATGAATGTTATTTTCGTCAAGGTGTATAGTCTTGATGATTTGCTGCATTCCATTTGCCGGTATCTTAATTGAGGATTGTTGCCTGTAATTGTCTTTTTTGGTTGGATCTTTCTCTGGTTGTGGTATCAAAGTAATAATACTTGTTTCTACAAATAAGTATTAGATTATTGCTTCCCTCTCAATTTCATTAAAGGGTTTGAGGAGTAGATCTCTAAAGTTCTCGAAGTATTTAGCAGTGAGTTCAGATGTAGACATTGTTTTTTGATAGGGTTATAATTATAACTTCAATTTTATTGACTGATACTGAATTATTTAGAATTTTTATATCTTCTTGATTCAGCTTTGCTAATTCATATGTATCTAGGAATCTGTTCATTTCTTCTGTGTTTTCCATCTTGTTAGAATACAGGTTCTCAAAATAAGTATTGGTGATCTTCTGGATTTGGTTCTGTTTAGAAACTGCATCAATGACAAACATGACTGTGGCCATCTTTCCCTCACAAACATAAACATGGCCATCTTTTACAAAATCATAGAACAAATTAAATTTGTGAGTCCTTGTCTGTCTGTTGGTCTGTCTCTCCCTCCCCTTCCATCCTTCTTTCTCCCTTTCTTTCATTTCTAACACAAAACCATAATCTATGTGCATGCTGATATTTTATTTTCTTTTTACTTTGTATTTTAAAACTTTCTCAAGAACTGCTCAACTAAAGAAAACTGTATAAGGGGCACAAATTTTGGGTGCCAATTTATTTTAAAATGGACTTCACTATTTCCTACCTATGACCATAGCCCTTTCAGTTTCTTTAAGAGGATTAGTACACAGTATTAAGGGGACTGTAAAGGAGATAATACATGCAAAGCACTTAACATAGCAGTTGATTATGCAGTATTAGTCACAACTAAAATTTCATTGAGTATTCAGAGGCTAGAATTTTTCAGGGTAAGGAAAATACAATAGTTCTAAATTCTTAATGGTAATATAGGTAGTAAAGTGACATTTTTACTCTTTGGCAGATAGATTGTATATCTCTTGCCAAAAATTTTCTGTATTTATCTTTATTACTAACAAAGCTGATTAGGAAACATGACTTTATTTGTAACCTAGTGACCTTGCTAATATTTCTCTTAATTTATAAAGATCTACCTACTAGAACAGTTGAGTAGCTGCTGGCTTCTCACTACATGGCAGAGAGCTGACCAGGATGGTATGCAGCTGAATCTTGAGAGGGGAGAGCAAAAGGGCTGAAATGAGCAAAGACATCTATTTTTTTAAAACCTGCTGGTCAGATGAATCACAAAGGAATGAGACTAGAAATAAACATAAAAATGTAGAGAATCAAAATGTCACCTTAACAAAAGAAACATTGTATGGGAATGTAGAAAGCCTATAATCAAGTTCGTGTTTTGTAACTTTTCATTGTTGGCTGTCTTTCTTGCTGTGTTTTTTGAAGGATAGGTACAGAGGTTTTGCATCCCACCTGTATCTCTCAATTGTAGGGGCTCAGATATCCTCAGATGTCCAACAGCTATAAAGCAGACAGAGCTACTTTCCAAGTAAAACTGACCATTATCTTCTCTTCCTTGTTCTTTCAATAAGACCCTAAATTTATTAATATTTGCTTTATTAAACTGCAATAATCTTAGAGCTATGAAACCAGCCTCAGTTAATACAAAAGGTCTTAGGAGCCTAAGATAAAAACAGAAAGAACTGTGACTTTGACCATTGTTTTTAGGAAATAATTCATTAGTTTTCTTTGTCACTTCTAATCTAACGTATAGTTGCCGTATTAAAAGTAACTTTTCATATTGCTGTGAGCATCTGAAAGTTTTTTTTTCTACCTGGGTGAAGTTGTAATGGTTTTCTGGTGATCCAGGCAACCAGGACTAAACTAGTATACTTGTTTTAGACAGAAATTCTTGGAAATGCTAGCTGTCCATGATAGCATTTGCAAGCACTGTTCTGTTAAAAAATGAGCAGTTGATCTGGACATGGTGGTGCATGCGTGTAATCCCTGCATTGAAGAGACTGAGGCAGGAGGATCACTTCGTGTTTGAGGCCAGCCTGAGCTACAAATTGAGTTCAAGGCCAGCCTGAACTGCAAGGGAAACCCTGTCTTAAGACAAAAACAAACAAACAAAAATGAAAACAGTTACTTTATTATTAGTTAACTTTCTAGCTATTTCACTTGACAAACCAAGCCTTCTTTCTTCCTGTGGAGATGCATTATATTAAAAAAAAAGTGATATTTCACCATCTTACTTGTAGGAAACTTCATTAAGTTTAAATAATATAAAACTTTTTCATTGACTATATATGATCAAGCCTGATTTTTGCTATATAAAAATCAAGCCTGATTTTTGCTATGTAAAGTTTAACTGGGTATTATTTATGTTAACCCAAAGTGTATACTTTCATTCTTTGAAAAATTATATGTCCCTTCACATACACACACACACACACACACACATACCACACTACATGCTTTTGTGTTCTGTATCTCAGGACAGATATTGGATAGCATGATCTCTTCTATAAGGCATGCATTTTCTATTGAGCAACTACTGTTTGCATTATTTCATCAATAGCTAGGGGAAGAAATGGGATCTTCACATCTATTTACCCTGTGTGGAGTTTTTGTTCTGAAGCTAGTACTGCTGACTGTTGGAACTTTGAACTTGACCTCTATCTAATAAGTTAAGTTGACAAAGATATTAAAGAAAAATGGTTGCCAGAAACAAAAGAAAATGATGTGGGTTTTGGTTACCTACAAGGCCATTGGTAGTGACAATGAACAACAGTCTGCTTTTTTCTCAGAAAAGTAAAGCAGTTTTTAAAATTTATACACATTTGATATGTTAGGTTTGGTCAATTATTTCCTCACTTGTAATATATTTTTAGGCTTGACTCATCAACTATGTTATGAAGTACTGTAGTTGATTATTCCATATGAGTTGGGTTTTTTCTTTTTTAGTTTCACTTTCAAGGTTCCTTTCTACTACTGTAGCTTCTGTTGTAACCATTTTCATTTTAACACTTAACACACTATCCCTGGATCAGTGCTGTCAGTCTTTGTAACTTTTCTTAGCTACAAACTACAGTGTCTGAAATGAACTGTGTGCACTGGTGCAAGCCTGCAGTTCCAGCACTTGGGAGGCTGAGACAGGAGAATCACTACAAGTTCATGGTCAGCCTGGAGTACATTGTGAATTCAAGGCCAGCTTGGAATGCACAGGGAGATCCTGTCCTAAAATCGATCATCAATCAATCAAACAATCTGACTATAAATGCTGGAATGATTTCTGTCACTTATGATTATGTTTCACAGGTTACTTCACTATCGCTTGGGGTTTTCTTTTTAATAGATGCCCAAATAATATTCCTATTGTGATACAAGTGAAATACTAATAGGATAAGGGTTTATTTTTCTTATGCAATAAAAATTGTATAGTTAGGCAATTTCAGGCTGTTACACTGACCCTACAATAATACAGAGGTTCTTTCTTTTTTCCACTCTCAGTGTATTGCTTTCCTCCTCATCCCTGCAAAATGGCTGTGCAGACTCCTTTCATGCATATTGTAGAACTATAAAGAAAAACAATGAGGAAAAATTATTGCCACCTGAGTCTAACTCTGGCACAGTAGTAGCCATATCAGAGACCCCCCAGTAGATTTTCTCTTCTTAGTGATCAGAACTATAATGTAAATCATGCCAACTTACCCCTATCAGTTCCCAACAGATCCTGGAAAATCACATCTTAATTGGGTATTAAGTATATATTGCAGAATCCAGATTCTGTTAGTAAACAGAGATGATAGAACAGCTTTCCTGTTCTGAAACATATTAATTCCTTATTGCCTAGCATATTAAGCTCTTTAGCTTAGATAAGACTACAAGACCAGAGTCAAGCTTTGAAAGACACTAACCACTGAAAAAGAAGGTAATCACCATCAGTAACTCTCCCTTTATTCAAAGTAATGACAAAATTTATGTAAAGACTGAAATGTTCCGGTTTTTTCTCATGACTTCAAGTATTTTTTAAAAATACAAAATACTATCTCTAAAATATCTTGGGTGTGTGTGTGTGCATGTGTTTGCATGTAGTATTGATGGGTTGAATGGTAATACAGGTCTGCCTTGCTGATATGCTCCCTTTATGCCTACTTCATTAGTGTTTCCTTCACAGCATGTTGTAGCAAGATAAAAAGATGTTAAATTTTAACTCCAAGAAGGTGACTTATTGACTCTGGAGCCTGAAAAGTTATTTAACCTCTATGGGCCTCTTGTTTCTTCACTTCTGAAATGAGAACACTGGCCATAAGTCAAAAGTAGGCAAAGAACACAAGCAACTCACAGAAATGTATACACAGATTAAAGGTTACATGATGACAAAAGAAAATTAATTTAAATAAAAGATACCTTTCTTTAAAAATCTATTTTTAAGATTGTAAAGGAGTAAGTAAGGGCTGAGAGTACAACTAAGTGGTAGAACATGTGCTTAGTGTGACTGAGGCCCTGAGTTCAATCTTTAGCAACAATAAAAAAGGAAAACACGTATTCTTGGGCACAACTGACTAGTCAAAAAATAGTGAAATTTTCTATAGGACAACTGGTCATATGTCTCAATAGCTTTATAAATGGACAAGATTTATTTCTCTTTTATTTTTTGCAGAGCTGGGATTCAAACCCAGAGCCTTGCACATGCTAGGCAAGCAGAGTACCACAGAGCTGTATCACCTTCCAAATCTATCCTCAGACTTACTCCTTTCCTTTTACTGATCTTCTTATAAAATTTTCTATTAATTTACACTCTAGATTTGCTACATTATGGGAAAGAAGAGGTATGTGGTGTACACTAAATTTACAGAAAGACAAGTGGATTATGTTTTGTGCTTTTCACTGCTTTATAAAACTGATAATTATATGACCTAGAAATATAAATCCACAGTTCAAAATAGTTAAAAATCTTTCTAAAGCTAATAGGCACTTTTAGGCTAACTCAACACTAATTACTATTGTATGTATAAGAAGCTCTTTTGACAAATGTCTGTCTAACCAGTAACCTACTTGATGGGGGTTCTTTCTTTTCTATAAACCGTATCTTAACTGTAAACTATATCAGAGCATGCAGAACAGGTATTAGATTATTCTCAAATATAGCAAGCATGTCTCAGTTAACCTAATGAGTTGTATTATTACTAAAAATTAGTTCTGTAGTTTATAAAATTAGTTTATAACTTATCTATTCCAGTTTATCTTGAAATTTTCTGTTTACTCTTATATGATCCAATAACATACTTATTTGAAAGAAATATTTCTTCTATATATTTATTAGTATATGTTTATGGAACATAATGATCACATTCTTGTGAGGAATTGGTATATGTACAAATATTTTTCTGAAATTAATGCTGAATGTTTTTGAGAAAAAGACCCCAGGTCATTAGAAAATTGCTGCTGTTATAAACAGATGCAGTGGTGTGGACCTGTAATTCCTTCTACTTCAGAGGCTGAAGCAGAAGGATCACTGAACCTAGGAATTTGAGACCTTATCTGAAAAGGGAAAAGGGAAAAGAAGAAAAGAAAACTGCTGCTGAATTAGCTAAAAAGACAATCACTGAGTATCAGTAGAATTTTTTTAAAGTGTAATTTTTTTGTTCTTTAGTGAGCTTTTTCTTTACTATAGAATCAGTGTTATATGAAAGGACTCATATATAGTTTTTCAGGTAAGTAATTTGTTGATTCTTGGAACTCTAAAATATAAAGGCTTTTATAAAGCATGTTTCTTGTAAATTATTTATAAAATGTTGTAAAGACTTGATTCTCAAATATGTAAATAATTGAAAGTCACAGTACTTTGCTATGTAGTTCAGGCTGGCCTTAACTCGCTATGTAGCTCAGGCTGGCCTGGAGTTGGGGTGATCCTCTTGCCTTAGCCTCTCTAGCCCCTTTGATTCCAAAAAGTGCCACCATGTCTGGCTCTGTTAGCTTTTCTATATGCAACATCTTTATCCCAAACAAAATTAAATTTATTTGTATGAATTTGGTCTTTATTTCAAAGAAAGATATATCAAAGAATGTAGTAAATTGGAAGGTGTGCAGTTTTTTAATTAGATTTTGTGTGTGTGTGTCCTTTAGAAAAACTAGTTTTTAACCATGTGAGAAATCAGGGCAGCTACATTGTGATAATACTTGTCTGGGTTTAGTATTTTACTGAGATATTTTCCAGTTGGAATTAGAACCCTATAGGAATAACCAGGAGAGACTTTATTAGCCTGTCATATTTAAGTCAAAATGAAAAGTTCATATAAGATTTTGTACCTGTACACTGAAAAAAAAAATGTGGAGCTGTTTTTTTTGACTAAAATTTCATGGCTTTTGTGGCTAATGAGGCATGAAGTAAGTTGGCAAGCTCAAACTGCTCAGAGTACAGGAGTACAGTGTGCATGTTCTAATTCCCAGCCCTTGGGATTCCAGCAAAGGTCACAAATTAAACAAAGTCAGGATTAATCAAAACTACAATCAAATAAAACCCGATCATTAATCCTCTTCTGGGTTACAATGGAATGATTGTGTAATTGTGTGAGAAGCACTGGAGAGGGCTCTTTTGTGGTATATAGAAAAATCAACACTAAGGTGTGAGACAGAAAAATGAAACCCTGCAGGTGAAGCTGTCTCTGGAGCCAAGAGAAACTGGCAGTTTGTGCAGAGTTGCAAGTGAACCTTTGGAGTACTGAATGGGGTGCTGGTCTGAGTTACAGATATGTGGGTCTCTCAGCGGGGCCCTCCACAGAAATTAGTTCATGAGCCACAGCAGGGCCTATTCACTAAAAAGCTCAGTGTTGGGCTGTATAAGCAATAGTCTCTTCAAATTGATTGCCAAAAACCTACTGTGTAATTCTCATATCTTGGTAAATTTGAAGAAGAGGATATAGAAAAGTATTTCGTCTGTAGGAGTAATTGACATCCTTAACAAAGAGGGACAACATTTGCAAAGAACCCAACTTTTAGGTCATATTTCTTCCATGTTGCTAATCACTGAACCAATTGATGGTAACTTTATGAATATCCCTTAATGTCAGTTTTATTGTTAAGTTTTTTAAGCTGATAGTGATTCTTACCACTTATGCTGTGATTATACTTTTAGGAATCAATTTTGATGTTTAATTCATTTCATATTATTCACATTCTATACAGGCATATTATTGCATGTACTTTGAGAATAGCATTTCCCTCTTATTTGTTATTTGCTTCATATACAAAATAGAAAAATTCTAAATCACTAACCTTATTTCTGATTTAGTAATTAATTTGAAAACCTCAAATCAGGTGATTTCCTGTTATCAGGTGACTCAGTTTCAGTTTTTATATTCCAGAATTTCTTTTTTTTTAATTTTTATTTAAAGAGAAACAGAAGCATGTAAAGGGTAGAGGTAATACAGAATTCAAAAAAAAAAAAAAGAAATCACTAGTTAAAATTACATATTGTCCTCTTAGAAATAGTTGCTCAAGTTATAAAATTAAAGCATACAAAGTAGATAGTCAAACAGTGAGAGTGTAGACAGCTACACATGCATGAATATCTGCATGTATTTCTATACTTTCTGTATTAGAGGGAAAAACAAAACATAG
>PVLA01010798.1:0-59769 GCA_004027455.1 Hydrochoerus hydrochaeris
CTTGGTTTATGGCCAGTCCCGGAGGATTGTTTTCAGCCCAGACCTCAGGGATCACTTTTAGGTCTCTTCCCAGAAGTGGATCTGGGCACTCAGGGACACACAAGAATTTGTGGTGGGTTACCTTGTGACCCAGAAGAGCTATACTAGCAACCATTTTTGGGTAGGTCTTTCACCCCCCCTGTAGCTCCAATTACATTTAATTTATCTTCTGAAAGTTTACCCAGGGGAGAAGTCAGAAATGAATATGTGGCTCCCGTATCCACTAGGATGTCCACAGGTTGCCCCCCCACTTGGAGAGTTATCCGGTTCTCAGATGAAGAAATATGAATGGCAAATAAATTCATGGAAAAAATGTTCATCATCATTGGTCATTAGAAAAATGCAAATTAAAACCACACTGAGATTCCATCTCACTCCAGAAAGAATGGCCAGGATCAACAAAACTATCAACAACAATGCTGGAGAAGCTGTGGGGGAAAAGGACTTCTGCACTGTTGGTGGGAGTGTAGACTGGTGCAACCACTGTGGAGGTCAATCTGGAGATTCTTCAAAAAGCTGGGGTTGGAGGTCCCATTTGACCCAGCTATTCCACTCTCAGGCATATTCCCAGAAGAAATGAAAATATCTTACCACAGTGATATATGCGCACCCATGTTTATAGTGGCACAATTTGTAATAGCCAGATCTTGGAAACAACCTAAGTGCCCATCAACAAAGGGATGGATAAAAAAATTGTGGTACTTTTATACAATGGATTACTACTCTGCTATAAAGAATGATCACATTGAGATATTTATAAATAAATGGATGCACGTTGAATCTATACTCATAAGTGAAATAAATCATGCTCACATGTGTAAATACCATATAGTCTCTCTAGTGTAAGAAATGGTAAGAACACAGAAGATTTTATGGAAATCATAGCTCATTATTATACTGCTTTGACATCTTATGTTTTCATACATTGTTTGGAATGGTTTTATTCTGTTTTGTTTGATCTTAATATATGTAATCATATGAATAGTTATTTTGAAGACAAGACAATATGGCAACCATTGTTGTTTTAATATCATCTTGCTCTGAAGTCCTACCATGCTCTTGTTTTTCTATTACCATTGGTTCTATCATGTTGTGGATTTTAATATGTATGATAGTAAAAATAAAAATTTTATGGAAAATGAGATAATATAGCAGTCATTATTCATCTTCAGTTATTTGGTTCAGAATGCCTTGCAATGCTTCCATTCTCTTGAGTTGTTTTATTCTACTTTGTTATGTTTGACATTATTGTGTGTAAAGTTAAGCTCAACTATTTCAAAGAAAGAGACATTATGATAGCTACTGTTAATATCTAATTGTCTTGTTTGAAGTTCTGTGTTGCTTACATTGTTCTGTTCTGATCTGGTTAGATCTGTCCACTTTTGTTTTATTCTCTTTAAAAAAAAGAAAAAAATACATGAAGAATTGTTCACCATCACTGGTCATTCGAGAAATGAAAATTAAAACAACATTAAGATTTCACCTCACTCCAGAAAGAATAGCTGCCATCAACAAGTCAACTGATAACAAATGTTGGCGAGGCTGTGTAGGAAAACCAACACTTCTCCACTGCTGGTGGGAATGTAGACTGGTGCAACCACTATGGAAATCCATATGGAGAATTCTCAGAAGACTAGGATTGGAAGTTCCATTAAATCCAGCTATTATTCTCCTGAGTATTTTCCCAGAAGAACTGACAAGTTCATATCACAGCGATATATGTGCACCCATGTTCATAGCAGCACAATTTGTAATAGTTAAATCTTGGAAACAGCCAAGATGCCCATCAACTGCATAGTGGATGAAAAAAATGTGGTATTTTTACACAATGGGATATTTCTCAGCTATAAAAAAGGATGATCTTGAGGCCTTCATAGGTAAATGGAGACAACTTGAGACTATCCTCATTAGTGAAATAAATAAGAATCATATTTATAAATATCACATTGTGTCTCTAATGTAAAAAGTAATAAGAACTATAAGAGTCATAAAATCAAAATGTGTAATTGCTATTGTAAAAAAGAGAGGAAAAGAAAGTGCTCTAAGGGATATAGCTGCATGTATGTTTGAGTATGTAAAATAGATGACCATATTGCTGAATCTTTTTTGGATCTTTGAGCAGAACTGCTTGCAGTCTCACTGCTTGAATGACTACTATGTATCCTTTAATTTTGTAGCTTGAACAGCTACATCCAAGATGACAATATGTAATTTATCAACTAGTGATTTCTTAGTGACAATATATAATTTATCAACCAGTGATTTCTTAGTGTTTTCTTTTTTCTTTTAGAATTCTGTATTGTTGCTACCCTTTTTTCTTTTTTCTTTAAATAAGATTTTTTAAAACTCTTATTTGTCTTTAAATAAGATTTTTTAAAAATGCAAAAAAATTGTAAAACATTCATATATAGAACAGCTATCATAGTACTAAGAAAAAGCAATTTTTCAAACATCATTTAGGGAATGCTATCATGTCTATAAAATAATGGAATAATGTGTACAAGCTTTCTCATAAAATTGTTCTGCAAGGACATATCTTTTGCTACCCTTCTATACCTTTGAAATTTTGATGCATATATATTCTATTCAAGAAAAAAATTAATTGAAAAAAGTGAGTTTTTTTCAATGCCTGTAATGGACATGAAGTCACACCCATAGATGCTCAGTTGAAATCACCCAAAAAGTTGTGAGCAACCCAGCAATGAGCTCTTGTGTTCTCTGGTTCAGCTTCTTCTTGGGGTGTGCTCTCAGGAGCCCCTGAGAATCCTCAACTGTTCTGCCATATCCTCTTTTCTTACATCAGAACGAGAGGGTCCCTGGACCTGGAGTCACTTTGCTTTGCTGGAAATGACTGTTTGGAAGAATAAGAGTCTTCATGATTGTTTTCACTTTTCTCTCCTAGAAAATGCAGGGGCACTGTGCTCAACTTTGTGAAGAGCATGGACACCATTCAGGGTATCCAAGCCTGTCTTGTGCCTGATGTGTGGTTCAGACATTCAATGTGATGGTCCCCTTTTACTCTGTGGTAAGCAGAAGGCCATGCATGACCTGATGTCACATGGGTGAACAGTTATATGAAAGGAACTTTTATGTATATTCTCAAAAAAATCCCTTGGTTTTGGCATTTCTGATACTCTGTATGTGGTATTATGAATATGTCAGGAGATCCACACATTTATACGATGGTGGATGATAGCTGACATCACTCTATACCTTTCTAAGCATATCATTTTATTTGGTAAATATGAGAGAGGGGGCTGAATATTGTAACACAGAATAAAAAAGAAATATTATTTACTTAAGAAGCTTTGTTCTAGTAGGGAATTGTAACACATGCTTGTAATCACATCACTGTGGGAGGTTGAGGCAAGAGAATCAAAAGTTTGAGCCCAGTATGAGCAATTTAGCAATTTGGTAAGACCCTGTCTCAAAATTTAAAAAATAACTGGGGATGGAGCTCAGTGTGAGGGACATGAGTTCTGTCCCCAATACCAAAAAATAGAATCAACAACAACAAAAGTAAAGCCTCTGGAGTTATTTCATGAGAAGAGCAGGTGAACAAAATACAGTGGCAACCCAAATGTTTCTCATGTATCAAGTCCTTGGTCATTAACACTCTCTGCTTCAGATTACTCCACACCTAAATTTGAGAATGAATAAGAGTAAAGTGGGTAGTATTAAAAGATTGTACAAATATGTGATATAAATATCATTAGGCTAAAAAGAGATGACCAGTTCCCTAGCTAAGAGGAGAAATGCTAGTTTGATGTGGAAAATGGCAAAACATGACAATTTGAAAGTACAGGTAAATACTTGCTGTCATGTATTCTTGAAGTAATACAAAGTGACACAATCCATAGAGAGGGGAATGTCTTTAATAAGTAGGTAGACATTTACACTTTGATCTAGTAATACTACATTGAAGGCTCTATGCCATGAAATGTAGAAAAATGTGAGGCCAGAGCTAGCTAGTATTTTTGGAATGGAAAAGTCTGTAAAATAATCCAAGTGTGATACTATCAGAAGGACCCAAGAGACAACTTGAAAAGTTTCCCACTGGACAAACTTTGGGAATCCATATGGGAATAAAACCACAGTCTATGCAAACACTTTCCATATGCTTACATCTCTGAGGTCGACCTAACTCTCTTACTCCTTGTTCTCTGGAGATATAGGGGCTTAGTCATGTCCAGTGGGTGACTCTTGTGCCCTGCATATACTCCAGCCACCATCTGGGAGCCTTACCACTGGTAGTCAGCTCAGGTCCAAGAAGCAGTGGCCAGCCCTGCCCCCACATGCACTTCAATCATTATCAGGGACTTTCCCACCAGTAACCAGAACAGGTCAAGGAGGTAGTAGCCTGCCCTGGCCCCATGTGCACACCAGCTGCTATCTGGGATGCTTCCCACTCTGTTAGCCAGTGTAGGCTAGGAAAATCATCAGCCAGCCCCACACTAGCACACCCAATGGTCAACAACAGGCACCCATAGCCATCACTGGCCCAGAGAGCCAAACTGTCACTCTTTGGAGAAATTGTAGCCAATGCAGGAAGTGTCTGGGACCCCACTACCCACTTGTCTGGATGAACTCATGAAAATGAAAAGATGAAGAAGCAAAAGGCAGACTCTGGCCTCCAACCCATGCAGAGCAAGTCCAAGAGATGTAAATATGGGTAAGATCAAGAGTTGTACACCTGAAGTTTCTGAAGTGATGGCAACTGAAATAAACAACTTCATGAGGCTATAAAAGAAATTAAAACAGAAATGCTATCTCAGGTAAAAGAAGAAATGAAAAACAGAATAAAAGAATTGCTAAGCACCTCTAAAGAAGACATAGATAAAAATAGAGGATCATAGGAAAATGAGGAAAACCTTGAATAAACAATATAAAAAAGATTTATAATACATGAAACAGATTCAAAAAGATATCTAGGAAATTAAAAACTCCATTGAAAGCTGGAAAAACCACTTGAAAGAAACTGAACATAGGCTTTCAGACCTTAAAGACAGGTTTGAAGCTTGTGATCATGAAAGATCCCTTAAGAATAACAATGAACCAGCAAATAACAACTCAATGGCTGCAAGATGAAGAAAAGAAAGTAATTTAAGAATAATAGATATGGAGGGAGCTGGGAAGATGGCATATCAGTAAGTAGCAAGGTAAAGAGCCTCTCTGGAGAAACAGCTCAGATGCTAGAATTTAACATCAAGGAGAAGACCAAATGAAAGGAGAGGGGTTCTCACGACCCAGGAAGAAACTAAGGCAGGGGGAAAGAAAAAAGAAAGAAAAGAAAAGAAAAGAAAAGAAAAGAAAAGAAAAGAAAAGAAAAGAAAAGAAAAGAAAAACGTGGACAGAAGGCTGTATCCAGACACACTCTCACCAGAACTGGTCACATGGTGTGTGAGGCATCACTGGAGTCCAAGGACATGTGGGTGTGGTGAAGCAGGGGGTTGGCGAGCCTGAGGACCTCAGCAGAGGGACACATTGCAATGAAGAATGGAGCCAGCATGGAGATCTGTGCCAGCCCACAATGAGTGCATGGAATTTGGTCCTGGTGCAGAGAAAATTGGTGGGAACTACTCTGCAGGGTCCTGCCTCTGTGCAAGATACAATAGCCAGGGATAAAATTTCCCCTGAAGCTATCCCAAACTGGTTCCATTCATGCAGCACACACCAATGTGGTGAAAGCCCCTGGTGGTTGACTATCTAGGAGGGGAGGGACCAACCTGCACCACCCTTGCTTGTACCTCAGCAGTCAACAGCAGACTGGAGAGAGCAGCAATCCCTAACCAGCATGCTTCAGAGTAATCATAACCAATACAGAAAGGGCCTGGGACCTCTACTATACACTTGTCTGGGAGAAACCAGAAACATGACAAGAGAAAGAAACAAAAGGAAGACTTCACCCTCCAACCCAAACAATATTGGTTCAGGAGAGGTAAACACAGAAGAGATCAAGGACAGAATACCTAAAGTATCAGAAGTGACATCATCTGACATAAAGAAATATCTTCATGGCATTATAGAAGAACTCAAAACAGAAATACTAATACAAGTAAAGCAAGATATAAGAAGATTAATAACTGGGGATTTAGCTCAGTGGCTTAATCACCTGCCTGGCAAGCACAAGGTCATGAGTTCAATCCCCAGTACCAAAAAAAAAGAAAGAAGATTAATAAAAGAAATGCTAATCACGTCTCAGGAAGACACAGATGGAAGAATGGAAGAGCATAGAAAAAGAAGGGAAAACTTCAATGAAGAATATTTTAAAAACCTAGAATACATGAAACAGATTCAAAGAGATTACCAAGAAATTAAAAACTCCATTGAAAGCTGGAAAAACTGCTTGAAAGAAACTACAGATAGACTATCAAACCTTGAAGACAGGTTTGCAACATGTGATGGCAAAAGGAAAGATCTCTTAAAAATAACAAGGAACCAGGAAGTAACAATACAAATGCTAGAAGATGACAAGGGGATCTATAATTTAAGGATAAAAAATGTGACTGAAGAAGCAGGGTAAACACAAATGAAACACAAAGGCTATTTACAGAAATAATTAGGGAAAACTTCCCAAGCATAGGAAAAGAAAATGATACTCAGTTATATGAGGCATACAGAACTCCAGTCAGCTACAACCAAAATAGATCTACACCCAGACATGTAATAATCAACATCCCAGAAATTCATCACAAGAATAGAATATTAAAAGCTGTCAGAGAAAAGAAACAGATCACCTAGAAAGGAAAACCCATCAAAATCACAATAATTTCTCAACACAAACCAACAAATCAAGAAGAGCTTGGAGTGAAGTATTCCAAGCCCTGAAAGAAAATAACCTCCAACCCAGATTGATGTACCCTGCAAAACTATCTCTCAAAATTAATGGAGAAACAAAATGCTTCCATGACAAAGAGGAACACAAGTTTGTGACCACCAAACCAACCCTATGGAAAATACTGAAGGACATTCTAAAGAGAGAGAGAAAAGATCACGGTTTCAGGAATAGCAGCAGAGAGGCCACCTGGAATGGGGCAGATAGTGGAATGAAGGGGAAAAGTAGACAACCAATTGCAGAAAAATAGCATGGCAGAGATGAAGCAGAAAAGGTTGGCTATAATCGCTAACATAGATGACTGTGATACACTAAAAAAAAAGAAACACAGAGTAGATCAGGAGATAGGGTCCATTAAGATGCTCTGTACATGAAATATAACTAACCTGAAAGAGGGTTTATGGACTAAAAGTCAAAGATGAGAAAATAATGCTCTATGTGACAGGGAATTAGAGAGAAATAGGGGTAGCTCGCCCAGTAGCTGCAGATAGGTTGGAAAGACATGATGCTTTTGTGCAGTGGAGAACTACTCAGTTATAACAAAGGAAAACCTTGAGGATTTTGTAGGCAAAATACTGATTTTATTCAAATCTCTTATGTTTGATAGTATCAAGTCTGAGAGTATAGGCAACTACTGAAGAGGATAAAATTCACTAGGATATCCATTCTTGCTTGACTTTTACCCACTTTTGAAGTCTTATAATGTCTCCAATGCTTTGTTTTTATTGATATTGTTCTGTACTGCTATGTTCAATTTTACTATGCCTGAATAGACAATTCTATTGATGATAACAAGAGACATCATAGTAACCATTGTAGATCACCTTTTATTGTGGTTTTAAATCATGTGCTATGTCCTTCCTCTTGTTTTGAATGACCTCACTTTGTTTTCTTTCTCATTTGGTTTTATTCTTTCCAAAATAAAAAAAAAGAATAATAGGTATCAGTGAAAAAGCAGGGGTCAACACAAATAACATAAAAAGTCTATTTACAGAAAGAATAGCAAAAAACTTCCCAAGTATGGGAAAAGGACATGACATCCAGAGAATTGAGGCATATAGAATTCCAACTAGCCATAATCAAAGTAAATCTACACCCAGAAATATGGTAATCAAGATTCCAGAAAGTCAGCACAAGAACAGAATATTAAAAGCTGTTAGAGAAAAGAAGCAGATCACTTATAAAGGAAAATCTATTAGAATCACGACAGACTTCTCAACACAAACCAGCAAGTCAAAAAGAGGCTGGAGTCAAGTATTTCAAGTCTTGAAAGAAAACAACTTCTGACCCAGATTGATGTACCCTGCAAAACTATCTTTCAAAATTAATGAAGAAACAAGATGGCAAAGAACAATTGAAGGAATTCATGACCACCAAACCAATCCTATAAAGAATACTTAAGGACATTCTAGAGAGAGATAAAAATGACCACATTTCCAAGAACAGCAGCAGAGAGGGATCTCCAAGTGGGGCAGACAATTGACTAGAGGGGGAAAGTAGGCAGCCAATGGCAGGAAAGTAGTATGGCAAAGATGAGCCAGTGTATTTGGCCATAACCATTAATTTAGATGGCCTCAATTCACCAATAAAAAGAAACACAGGCAGAGTGGATCAGGAGACAGGATCTATCAATATACTTTATACAAGAAACACATTTAACTTGAAAGAAAATTCATAGACTGAAAGTGAAAGGAGAGAAAACAATCCTCTATGTGACAAAGAACCAGAAAAAAGTAAGGATATCTTGCCCATCAACTGCAAAATGAATAACATATAACATTTTATACAATAGAAAGCTACTCAGCTATAAAGATAACCACGAGGCTCTTGTAGGTAAATGGATACAACTTGAGATCATTCTCATGGGTAAAATGGTTGAGTCACATGGGTGAACACCATATTTTCTCCCTAGTATAAAAAACTAAAGGAATTAGTGGGGTCCAAAATGCACAGTAAATATTGTGAAAGTGAAAGAGGAGGAAATGTCTAAAGTGGAAAGGCAGTGGCCATTGTTAATCTATTATCATGTTTTGAAACCCTGTATTGTTTTCATTGTTCTATTTAGTTTGGTTTCATTGTTTTATTTTGTTTTGTTTGATTTTATTATATTTGATGGCATAGACAGCTATTTCAAAGATAACAAAGTATGTTATGGTAGCCATTACTGATTTCCTATTTTCTTGTTACCAAGCCCTGCATTGTTTTCATTGTTTTGTTTTGGTTGATTTTATTATATTTTGTTTTGTTTGATTTTATTATGTCTGATGGTATAGGCAGCTACTTTGAGATAACAAAAGGCATCGTGGTAGCCACTGTTGTTTCCCTATTATCTTGTTTTGCAGTCCTGTATTGCTTTCATTGTTTTGTTTTTATTGGTTTTATTCTGTTCTGCTTTGTTTGATTTTATTATGCCTGAAGGTATGAGTAGTTATTTTGAAGATTACAATAGGCATTATGGTAACCATTATTGATTTCCTTTTATCTTGTTTTGAAATCCTGTGCTACATTCATTGTTTTGTTTTGATTGACTCTATTCTGTTTTATTTCACTTGGTTTTATTCTCTTCAAAATAAAAATAAAAATATTTTAAAATAAATTATTTTGTCATTATACATTAGTGTCTGTTTATATACATATCAAGTTGAGGGCACTGAAGCTCTGGGAAGCATTTCACAGGACATTTCCTCACAGCAAATCAGACAGCATTCCATAACAGTTGCCACTTGGATTGGAGTTGCATAGAATTCCACTTATTTCTCAACTTCCTCTAACAGATTAATCTTTATACCAGGAGGCACTCCTATAAACATCAGTGGCTCTTTCTAATGCACCAGCATAGATTTGTTTTTTGAGACAGGGTCTCACTATATAGCCCAGGCTGGCCTTGAACTCATAATGATCCTCCTGTCTCAGGCTCCCATATACTGGAATAACAGGTGTGCACCATCACACCCAGCAATAGCATAGATTTAGATATAAATTTTCCAGGGGAAAAGCAGAACGTTTTCTTGAAGCCATATAGTTAGAGTAAAATATAAGTCTGCCAGCAGAGTCTATTTTGGTTTTTTTGAAGGGAAAAATCCTTTAATGTTTAAAACAAACAAGAAAACTGAAGAGTGGAGTAATGTGACAAAAAGAAACAGCATGCTAAGAATATAAATTAGTTAGAATGACTTCCTAAAGCCAAAATACCTGCCATTTGGGAGGCTGGAGTCTAATCTAATAGGCAGTTAGCTGCACTGAATTTGCCTCTTCTTTGAATTTCTTTTACTCTTCTTTAGCATATATTGCTCCATCTTTCATGATGTGAATAAATTGGAATGAAACTGCACAGAAATACACACAACTAAAAAAAAAGAGATACATAGAATTGCAACTGCCAGGTACTTATGATCTATCAATGATTTTTTTAAAGTTTTTAATTTCTCATATCTTCATAGAAAATTTACTAATATTCAATGGATATAGTATATATTACATTTTTTACTTGTCTTTTTAAAGTTTTTTATTAGTACACATTTGCAGCACATAGTGTTTACATTCAGCTTGGGGGCTTCATATATGCACATATCACATATTAATCATTTTATTCTCCCTTCTCTCCACCTGCCTCCTTTCTACCTCTACAGACTTTCCCTGTTTCTCAACATGGCTTGGATAATACTTATATTTTGATTTTTTTAATATAGAAAAAGCAGGTGATATTTAATCTTTTTGTGACTGACTTATTTCACCTAGAATTATCATCTAAGAATCCATCCATTTCCCTACAAATGACTCAAGATTGCCCTTCTTTATGACTGAGCATGGGCAGGGAATTTGGCTCCACAGCACCAGCACCTGCCTGGCAAGCACAAGGTCGTGAGTTTGATCCTTGGTTCAAAAAAAAAAAAAAACAGGATGTGTATGGATGAATAGTACTTCTTTGTGTGTAGATATCACACCTTGTTTCTCCAGCCATGTAGGCATATGGGCCTCTTCCAAGATATTTCTGTTATGAGCTGTGCTGCTGTACATATGTATCACTGTAATATGACAACTTTAGCTTTTTTCAGGAAGATAACTAGAAGTATAGATGGGGCAAATGCAATTTCTATTTCTAGGTTTTTTTTGAGAAATCTCCAACTGATTTTCAGAATGGTTGTACTTGATTTTTAATATAATTATTGGTATAAATCAAAGGTTTACTTTTATAGGAATGAGTAGATTTTTGTAGAAAATTAAGTTATTTAGTTTACTACATGTAAATTTCAGAATTTTAATTTGTCATATTAATTGTGTTGGTGGATTTACTTAATACTATTGCTCCACAAATTATCAAGACACTAGTTGCCATTGTGGAGTTTTTTGGAACATTAAGATTGATTTAGAAGAAGACAAGGTGGCCAATCAGTGAGCAACAAAATACAGAGCCTCCCAGGAGAAACAACTCATATGCCAGAATAAAACAGCCTGGAGAGACCCAGACGGAAGGAGACGGATCCTCTTGACACAGGAAGAGATTAAAATGTAAAAAAGCTCATCAAATACATTGGGACTGCAACAGAAACAGCTAGAAATTACAGGACACAGTGCTTTTGTTCATAGCAACCTGCCAAGTGTGCAACAGCCTGATTCTGTGGTGGCTGGCAGAGCTGCCCAAACTTGTTCCTACTGCCACTCACGAGAAGCACAGCACTGCTGAAGTTGGGGGGTGGTGAGCCCAATGGAGAGTGGAGCCGGCAAAGGGACCTTCATTAATCCACGGTCGGTGCTGGGATTGGAACCCCCCCACTGGAAGGGTGTGAGAAAATGGGCAACATGTTGAAATCTGGCAGGAGGAGCCTGAACTAGGAGCAACAGTGACTTCAGTTGGTTCCTCCCTCCCCGAAGCAGATTCATGGGATTTGTTTGGACTGGGCTGCTCACCTGGCCGGGGCCCAATGAGCCATCCCAAATCACTTCACTGCACCTAGCTAGCACTAACCAGGGGAAGGCCTCTGCAGTTTGGTTGGCCCAGTGGGGAGGGGCAGGCATAGGCAGCCACTGCTTGCACCTCAGTGACAGGAGCAGTCAGGAGAGGGAGGAGGTTCCTTGCCAGGATGCTTCAAAGGAAACATAGCCAAAAGAGAAGGGGGCTGGGACCTGCACTGTAACCCGTGTGGAGGAAGCCAGGACCATGACAGGAGAGAGAGGCAGGAGGAGGCACCCAGCCCAGAACCCTGAGAGCCCTGATCCAGGAGAGGGAGAAACAAGGGAAAATGATGGCAGCAAACACACAACAACAGACATGGCTTCAATGGACATTAAGAGATATCTTTGGGACCTTGTAGACGAGCTCAAAACTGAAGTATTAAATCAGGTAAAGCAAGATATGAGTAGAATAATAAAAGAAATGCTTTCAGGAAGCATTTCTCAGGAAGATACAGATGGAAGAAGGGAGGAACACAAAAAAGGAGAGAAACATTTAATAAAGAATATAAAGAAAATATAGAATACATGAAGCAGATTCAAAGAGACTACCAGGAAATTAAAAACTGTAAAAACTCCTTAAAAGAAACTAAGGATAGCTATCAAAACTTGAAGACAAGTTTGCAATGTGTGCTCATGAAAGTAAAGATCTCAAAAATAACAATAAAACAGGCAGTAACAATACAAAGGCTAGAAGACAGCAAAAGAATCTACAATTTAAGAATAAGAAATGTGAATGAAGAAGCAGGAATACAAACAGGTGAATTACAAAGGCTATTCATGGAAATAATTAAGGAAAACTTCCCAAGCATTGGAAAAGAAAATGACATTTGGTTATGTGAGGCATACATAACTCCAGCCACCTACAACCACAACAGATCTACACCCAGACATATACTAATCAAGGTACCAAAAATTCAACATAAAAACAGAATATTAAAAGCCATCAGAGGAAAGAAACAGATTTCCTATAAAGGTAAGCCCATCAGGATCATGGCTGACTTCTCAACACAAACCATTAAATCAAGAAGAGCTTGGAGCAAAATATTCCAAGCCCTGAAAGAAAATAATCTCCAGCCCAGATTGATGTACCCTGCAAAACTGTCACTAGAAATTAATGGAGAAACAAAATGCTTCCAGGACAAAGAGGAACTGGAGGAGTTTGTGACCACCAATCCAACCCTACAGAGAATACTGAAGAACATTCTAGAGAGAGAGAAAAAAATACCAGGATTTTAGGAACAGTGGCAGAAAGGCCTCAAAGAGTGGGGCAAGCAGTAGAATGAAGGAGAAAAGTAGACAAACAGGCAGAAAAATAGCATAGCAGTAATGAGGCAGAGAAGGATAACTAGAATCTCTAACATAGATGGCCTTGATACACTATATTGTTAATAGTGCACCAGGATTTAAAACCCACATTACTCACACTACTCTGTTTAGATGTATTATATTCTGTTCCAGTCATTGTACCTGTACTAGATTTGAGGGTACAAACAGTAATCCTAAAAATAACAGGATATAGTATGGTAATCATCCTTAATTTCCTATTAAGTCAATCTAAAGCTCTGTAAAACCTACACTGTTTTACCATGACTGATTGTAATCAAATCTGATTTGTTGGTCACTGTTTTGTATTGATAGATTTTATTCAAAGCTGTTATGATTGATAGTATGAAATCTGAGAGTATAGGCAACTGCACTTAAGATGACAAGATTCACTAGAATATCCACTCTGGTTTGATTATTATCTGCCTTTGAAGTTTTATACTGTCCATAATGTTTTATTTTTACTAATATTGTTATGTACTGCTATATTCAATTATACTGCTATATTCAATTATACTGCTATATTCATTTATGCCTGATGATATAGGCAATTCTATTGAAGATAATAAGAAACAACACAGCAATCATTGTAGATCACCTTGTACTCTGGTTTTATATGACTTTTTGTTTTCATGTTTTTATAGGAATTTGTTTTGTTTTATCTTACTAAGTTTTGTTTTTCCCTCTAATACAGAAAGAATAGAAATACATGTAGAGACTCAGGTATGTGTAGCTATTTACACTCTCACTGTTTGACTATCTACTTTGTATGCTTTAATTTTGTAACTTGAACAACTATTTCTAAGAGGACAATATGTAATTTATCAACTAGTGATTTCTTATTGTTTATCTTTTTTCTGAAATTCTGTATTATCTCTACCCTTTACATGCTTTTTTCTCTTTAAATAAAAATAAAAATGAGATTGATTTATATCTGTAAAGAGACTAATTAAAAGATATTTGTTTCTAAATTAATATTCCATTAATAAAAATTAGAGCTGTATGAGTTCTATTCAGTCTTGTGTTAGCACTTACACATTTATAATATGTACGTAAAAATGTTTATTTAAAAATTATAATGCTTTGACTTTTTTTTCAGTGTTTAACTGAGTTACTAGATTTAATAGCTCAAACTCCCCCTGGAAGAAAAAGAAAAGTGTAGTTTAGAAACTCTAGCAAGGAAATTGATGTGTGCTTTAATGATTATTATTCTCCAGCTGAAAGTGGGGAAATCTTAGTTCAGGATGTTATCTGTAAAATCAGCAGCCAGGATCTCTCAAAATGATGGAAAATGATCCCATATCTGTCAGCCAATTATTTCCCTGTGGTGGTCTAGCTTCCAAGCCCCCCGGGGGGGGGTTGGTTGGTTTTGTTTTATCTCAGAGCAGTGCAACTTCTTTTCTCTTCAATTGCCCAGTTACAGGAAAGTGAAACAAGCACTGAAGTGTGTTTTCACTTTCTTTTTTGGAAATGCCATGGTTTCTCAAATGCTAATAGTAGAGCCATACTGCTCCTTGATTGGTTCACGCTGCGGGGTGGGGGGGCAGTCAGATGATTTTATAAGTCCAACTCTACTGCCTTGTGCATACCACTTGCAGGAGCTGAGCAGAGAGTGATTTCAAGGGAAGAGACTGGATCACAGAGGAGGACAATCCCTGTGCCCTGAAGTACATCAACCAACAGCAGGTATTTCTAGTCATTCAGGAAGAGCATGCAAAGCTGATTCCTGACCTAAGGGATCTCTTTTATCTATGGAACTGATGGGTAAAAGATACTTAGAAGCATGAGCTGGAGAGCTGGGGCACTAGGTTTGCAAGCAAGGGAGCCTGAACAGGAGGGAGGCAGGATTGGCACGAATTATCAAATATACTGAATAGTATTTACTTGGTAAAATTCCACTTGTTTTTGTCTGTTTCTAGTGCCTTCACCTAGAATAGTTGACAATACATATATCTGAATATACATCACCAAATATAGAATATATCAGGTTTGTTATGTCTCAGTCCTGTTACTGATCTTCTCTATCCACTTCAGGATTTTAATTTCTCATACTCGAATGAAAGCTAGACTTGGAAAAGAGTGAGTCACTCTCTGCTATTAGTCCTAAGACAAACTCTGGAATGTCTACAATTCAGGAGTCTTTCATGTTCTTTTTTGTTGTTGTTCTTTTTTTTTTAACTGAAAAGTAGGATTTCTAATAATCTTTTCTTACACTTGTGAAAAAAATTAAAACTTGCCAGGATATGTTGATAAAATAATATCAATTAAGTGTTATAATTGTTGATATCACACATCATTCTCACTTTGTGTGTACATACTCAGTGGACAAGACTATTAAGAAATATTTTGGAATGTGCAGCATTAAAACAAGGAATTTGGACCAAATGAGACAGAGAGAGGGAAAGCCAAGTAGGTGAAATCAGCTGGGAACAGGAGGTGCTCCTTCAGTGATGGTCTGCATATGCCTGGGGATCTCTATCTGCTTCCTTAGTAAATCTTGATGCAGTATTTATATCTGTGGTCACTTGCAGGTTTAACTTCTCTTATTATATTCTCTTTATCTCTATCTTCCTGGCCAACACTACTGGACTTTGCCAGGAATGCTGTTTCCAGACTCCATTCCTCCCAGCACCAGCTACCTCAGGTGCTGCTTCCACCAGGCATTCCTTGTTCACTCAGGGCCCATCTTCCCTGGGACACACAGCTCACTGGATTTTTTTTTTTTTTTTTTTTTTTGTGCCAGGGATCAAACTCACGACCTTGCATTTGCCAAGCAGGCACTTACGCCACTGAGCTAAACCCCTCAGCCCTGCACTCGATTCTTTTAATTCATTTTCACAAGCAGTCACAGCCAGGGATAGGTTGCCATGCTGCTTACTTTATGCTTCTCCTGGCCCTTATGTTCTTTATCACCATACCAACTTATAGTCGCCTGTGAAGACTGGTATGGAAGAAAACCCCTATTTGGCCACCTGAAGTGTCAGCACAATTCCCACCACTTTTCTGCATCTTAGCCCTTGCCCTTCATTCTAGCATAGTGGATGAATTTCTTTACACTTCCATGTGCTTTTCATTTCAAATGGAACAAATAGCATAACCATCTGCAAGCTCCCCTACTGATGTTCTTGAAAAATGAAAGTAATTTCTTCCCAAATTGTCCCTTAGTCCTATTCACCCCACCCCAGAACTATACAGTGCTATAAGGTGCCTGAATGAGGAGAGACTAGGTTGCTCACTCTTTTCCAGAAACTAGAGTACCTCTCCTTGTCATTATTGACGTTTTGGGACTGTTAATATGTGTGTATGCATGGGGATGAGGACTGGGGTGGAGGCAGATGCTCTTGTCTTGTATATTTTGGATGTCCTGCAGCATCTTTTGTCTCACCCCATAAGCCAATAGTATCACCCCTCTCAGCTGTGGCCACCAGAAATGCCTCTAGAGATTTCTAGCATACTCAGCATAACACAGTTACCCTGAACCACTTCAGAGGCACATGCACATCTGCACCTTGATCATTTTCCTTATCACTGGTTCTTTGTCATTGTTCTCCTGGTATCTTAAATATATGTTCAGTCATTCTGCATCTGTGTTCTCAGAAACCATTTGGCACCTTTAATGTTCCAATATACAAGCCTATGCATCCTGTCTTAAGGCTAAGGGTGAACCAATGCACTGTATACTTCTTATGTTTTGTTTTTCTTCTTCTAATTTATATGCACTTTGTGGGCATTAGACCGCTGGAAATTGGATTTACTTATGAGTAATTTCTTTAACATTTTGTTTTAAGATTCCACTGGACTGATTGATAAGTATGTGGATGCTGCTAGCAAAATTCCAATTAATGTGGTTCATGAAATCTGCAGAGGTTTTTTTATTTTATATAACTGCTTTTCATTTTTTTGTTTTGTTTGTTTTTAAGCAAGCAGCCATGATTGTTGGATTGTTGGATTATTGGCTACATTGCTCTCTTCAGACTGCTAGGATCTTGTATCTCCAATAAGAGCACACAGCATTCTAGCACTCTTCTGCACAGTTCTATCCACTTTTTCCTGATTAGATAGGTGTAGGCAGCCTGCACCATGTAACTATATGTGCTTGTGCAGGCTCATGTGCACAGCATTTACTCATTCTAGGGAGGCCTCTATTTTGTATTAGGAAGTTTTTTGACCTGTATTACAATCTTTGAACCCATTCTCTATAAGTGGCATAGGACTTCAGTGACCTCTGGACAAGTTAGAACCACTGTTCACAGTAGCACTCACATGATTTCCTCACTCACTCTTCTCAGTTCCTGAGAAGTAAATTATCACATTTCTGTGCACACTGATGATAGATCAGCAGACAAACCATACTCATAATGCCACCCAGAGGTTCAAGTATACTGTGGGACTCTGACAGTAAATAAAAATCAACATGTAGCTGTTAGTGCTACAGCACAAAAGAAACAGAAATACTGTGACTCCCACCATCCCTGCAGATGACCTTGGGGGACTTGGAAACTCCAGCTGGTGGTGCACACAGGTCTGGGCCAGAACCAGGCCCCACCCATGCCCGCAGTCTTGGCCACCCACCTCAGGACATAGGAACTCCAACATGTGACATGCATTCCCACAGTCCCAATGCTGACATCTGGGACACCCCCACCTCATGGACTTAGAATTGCTGTTGATCTTTGGCTCCCACACCTCCCCCCAGAACCTTGGACTACAGTGGATTAACCAAGCAGTATTGAGGGGAGATTCAGTAAGAAGAACTCAGCAGGCTTCCATCAGTGAGGTGAGTTTGCTCCTAAAACAGGAATAGAGTTTGCCACCTTCAGTGTATACACAGGAGCAATAGAGAAGCCCCTGACAGAAGTAGGCCATAGGTGAGCTTGGCAAGTGGGTGAGTGAGTTCTTCCTCCACACAGAGAATATCAGGTAGGTTGAAGAGGGTGCCGACAAGGTCTCCCCCAACCTGGAGAAAATTAAGGGGGCCTGTGGGACAGCCAGAGACTCAGCATGGTCCCAGCTGAACAAACACTATAAACAGGGAGATCTGGTGACTCTGAACAACCCAAAGACATACCAATAGCAGGAACTAGGGGTTGATTTCCATCAGTACTCCTAGGCTTGTTAGCATAGGAAGAACCATGTAGAAAGAACATAAGACTCACCCAACAGGCCATGCAGGGGGAATTCAGGTGATTGGCCCACCTCTTCATTGTGAGACCCAGCAATTGGACAAACATCAACCTTACAATAGGACTCCAAGATACACACTACCAATAGTTGATGCTAGTGGGATTGAAAGACCAAATGTTAACCCAAAAGAGGAAAATGGCAAAACAAAAAAGCAAAATGCAATCTCAAACATCTAGTCCACCATGAACAAGTACAGGAGATGTTGAAATAGAGGGCTTCAAAAGTAACACACTGGAAATCTCTGAAAAAATAGGAAATGAAATAAAAAATCAACTCAATGAGGCTATCCAGGAAATCAAATTAGAAGTAATCTCTCCTGTAAAAACAGAAATAACAACCTTAGTAAAGGAGTTGCTCAGTGCAGCTAGAGAATAAATAGATAAAAAGCACAGGAGCATAGGAAACTGACTAAAACCTTGAACGAACAATATAGAAAACAAGAATGAACAATATAGAAAACAAGAATCCATGAAACAAACACAGAGACATCCAAGAAACAAAAATTCTATTGAAAGCTGGCAAAACTTTTTAAATGAAACCAAGGATAGAATTTTGGACATTGAGGACAGGATCATAATTAGTAATCGTGAAAGGACAAAAATTTTAAAAATAACAAAGCAGCATGAAATGACAATTGAGCAGCTTCAAGGGAAACAATATAAGACTAATAGGCATCAGGGAAGATGCAGGAGCCAATGAAAATAATATAACTAAAATATTCACAGAAGTTTTAGCAGAAAATTTCCCAAACATGAGAAAAAATCTGATATGCAAATAAGTGAGGCATATAGAGTGTCAAACAGTCACAATCAACATAAATCCACACCCAGACACATGATAATTAAGATCCCAGACATACAGCATAAAAACAGAATACTAAAAGCTGTTAAAGAAAATACACAACTCACTTATCAAGGAAAGCCCATTAGATTCACAGCAGACTTTTCAGCACAAACCCTCAAGTCAAGAAGAGCATGGAGTTAGGAATTTTAAATCCTAGAAGAAAATAGCTTTCAACCCAGACTGATGTACCCAGCAAAATTTTCCTTTAAATTTAATAGAGAAACAAGATACTTCCATGACAAAGAACAACTGAAGAAATCCATATCCACCAAACCAACCATAGAAAGAGTATTGAAAGACATACTACACAGAGATAAAAATGATCACAATCCCCAGAACAACAAAAGAAAGAAACCACCAGGTAGGATAATCAATTAAACAAAGGGGATAAGCACAAAGCAAACAACTGGAACATAACATGGCAAAGTCGAGTCAGTACATATCAGTGATATCCATAAGTATAAATGGCCTCTACTAACCTATCAAAAAATAGATTGACAGAATGTATCAAGAAACATGATCCCACAATATGCTGTATACAAGAAACACATCTGACCTAAAAGGAAACTCATAGATTAGAAGTCAAAGGATGGAAAACAATATTCCATGAAACAGGAACCCAGAAAAAAACAGAGGTAAATGTTCTATTTGCAGACAATGTGAACTTCAAACCTAAAGTGATAAAAACAGATAAAGAAGGTTACTACATACTCACTAGTGGAAAAATTCAAGAGGAAAAATTAACAATTATAAATATATATGCACCAAATACAGGAGCACCCATCTATATGAGGCATATGAATAGACATGAAAAACCAAGTACACAAGAAAACAATTATAACAGGGGATAATAGCAGCCCATGTCACAAAGAGATAGATCAACTAGACAAAAAGTCAGCAAAGAAATAATACAACTGAACCATACCTGCAAGCAATTGGACTTAATAGATGTTTACAGTGTTCCACCCAACCACATTAGAATACACATTCTTCTCAGCTAAACATGAGACATTCTCCAAAATAGACCATGTATTATCCCATAAAATAGTCTTAAGTAAATGCAAAGGTATTGAAATCATCCCATGCATAATATCTGACCATAGCACACTGAAATTGGAAATTAATGGCAAAAGAAATTGCAAAACCTTAATAAATACATGTAAATTAAATAACAAACTTTTGAACAACCAGTGGGCTACAGATGAAATTAAAGAAGAAATAAAGCAATACCTACAACTCAGTGAAAATACAGAAACAACACACTATAATCTGTGGGATGCAATGAAAGCAGTCTTAAGAGGGAAGTATATAGCAATAAATTGTCAAATCAAGACAGCAGAATGAGCACAAATAAGCAACCTAATCTAATGCTCCATCTCAAGCTTCTAGAAAAAGAAGAGCAAGCTAAACCCAAAGCTCATAGAAGAGAGGAAATTGCAAAGATCAAAGCAGAAATCAATGCAATTGAAACTAAAAAAAATGCAAAGAATAAATGAATCAAAAAGCTGGTTTTTTGAGAGAATAAATAAAACTGACAAACTTCTAGCAAACCTTATCAAGAGAAAGAAGGAAAAAACCCAAATTCACTCAATAAGAACTGAAAAGGGTGAAATTACTACAGATCCCATGGAAATTCAAAAGATCATAAATACCTACTTTGAAAAACTCTACTCACATAGAGTGGAAAACACAGAGGAAATAGACAGATTTCTACAAACGTATGAACTAACAAACCTCAACCAAGAAGACATAACAATTTTGAACAACCCAATATCAGCTATTGAAATTGAAAATATGATCAAAAACTTAGCAAGAAAGAAAAGCCCAGGTCCTGATGGATTCACAGATGAATTCTACAAGAAATTTAGAGAAGATTTGATGCCAATATTCCTTAAAATCCTCAATGAAATTGAGAAGAAAGCAATCTTCCCTAAATCATTCCTGGAGGCAAGTATTACTCTGATATCAAAACCAGAGAAAGATCCAACCAAAAAGGAGAACTATAGGCCAATCTCACTAATCAACATTGATCCAAAGATTCTCAATAAAATACTGGCAAATAGAATGCAGCAAATCTTCAAGAAGATTATATACCAGGACCAAGTGGGATTCATTCCAGGAATGCAGGGATGGTCTGACATATGCAAATCAGTAAATGTAATACACCACATTAACAGAGCCAAAAACAAAAACCACATGGTCATCTCAATAGATGCAAAAAAAGCTTTTTGATAAATTCCAACAGATATTCATGATAAAAACCCTTCAGAAACTCATAATACAGTGTCTACCTCAATTTCATAAAGGCCATCTATGCAAACCAACACCCAACATTATACTAAATGGACAAAAACTGTGAGCTTTCACACTAAAATGTGAAAGAATGTCCACTATCACCACTCCTATTCAATATAGTTCTGGAAATATTAGCCATAGCAATCAGACAGGAGAGAGAAATAAAAAGAATAAAGATAGGAAAGAAAGAAGTTGAAATATTACTATTTGCAGATGATATAATATTCTACATAGAAGACCCCAAAAACTCCATTAAAAGACTTTTAGAGGTGATAAACAAATTTAGCAGTGTAGTTGGATACAAAATCAACTCTCAAAAATCAATAGCATTCATGTAACACAAACAAAATCTAACCGAGAGAGAAATTATGGAAATATTCCTTTCACAATAGCATCTTAAAAATGAAATACTTAGGAATCATCCTAACTAAGAAGGTAAAAGACCTATATGCTGAAAGTTATGCTAGCTAAAAAGGCAGATTGAAGAGGATATTAGAAAATGGAACGATATTGCTTGCTCTTGGTTAGAAAGAACCAACACTGTGAAAATGGACATCCTCCCAAACCTGTTATACAGATTTAATGCAATCCCAATCAAAATATCATTAATATACCTCACAGATGTAGAGAAAACACTCTCAAAATTCATTTGGAAACAGAAGATACCTAGAATAGCAAAGGCAATTCTGGGCAACAAAGGCAAGACAGGAGTCCTCTCAGTTCCTGACTTGAAACTATATACAAAGCCACAGTGATAAAAATCAGCATGGTTCCAGCAAATAAATAGACCTGAGGATCACTGAAACAGTGTAGAAGATGCAAACACAACCACAAAGACAGTCAGCTACCTGATATTTGACAAAGATGCTAAACATTCCCTTGGAAAAATAGCCTCTTTAATAAATGGTGTTGGAAAAATTGGCTTTCCACATGCCAATGACTGAAACTAGATCCATGCCTATCACCATGCACAAAACTAAAGTCTAAATGAATCAAAGATCTAAATATTAAAACATAAACACTAAATCTATTGCAAAACAAGGTAGGTAGAAGTTGGAGATGTAGGGTTAGGCTGAGAATTTATGAACAAAATGCAAACTGCATGAGAAACTCTTCAAAGCTTCTGCACTTCAAATGAAATTACCAATAGAGTGAACAGAAAACCCACAGAATGGGAAAGAATTTTAGACAGCAACCCCTCAGACAAAGGACTTATGTCAAGAACATATAAAGAGTTGAAAAACATCAAGCCCCTAAATTCAAACACCTTCTCCAAAAATAAGCATCTGAGAGGAACACACATTTCTCAGATGAAGATATACAAATGGCAAATAAATACATGAAGAAATATTCACCATCACCTGTCATTTGAGAAGTGCAAATTAAAACAGCATTTAGATTTCATCTCACTCCGGAAAGAATAGCTGCCATCAAGAAATCAACTGATAGCAAACGTTGGCGAGGCTGCGTGGGAAAAAGCAACACTGCTCCATTGTTGGTGGGAGTGTAGAATGGTGCAGCCACTATGGAAATCACTATGGATATTTCTCAGAAGACTAGGATTGGAAGTTCCATTCAACCCAGCTTATTCCCCTCCTGGGTGTTCTCCCAGAAAACCTGACAAGTTCAAGTCACAGTGATATATGTGCACCCATGTTCATAGCAGCACAATTTGTAATAGCTAAATCTTGGAAACAACTAAAATGCCCACCAACTGCAGAGTGGATGAAAAAGATGTGGTATTTTTATACAATGGAATATTACTCAGCTATATAAAGAATGATCTTCATAGGTAAATGGAGACAACTTGAGAGTATCATCATAAGTGAAATAAATAAGAATCATATTTATAAATATCACATTGTGTCTCTAGTATAAAAAGTAATAAGAACTGTAGGAATAATAAAACTCAAAATGTGTAATTGCTATTGTAAAAAAGAGAGGAAAAGAAAGTATTTTAAAGGTTAAAACTTCCTATATGTCTAAGTGTGTAAGATAGGTGAGCACATTACTAAGTTTTTGTTGGATGTTGAGCAGAATTGTTTGCAGTCTCACTGTTTGAATGTCCACTTTGTATGCTTTAATTTTGTAACTTGAACAAATATTTCTAAGATGACAATGTGTAATTTTTCAACTACTGATTTCTTAATTTTTTTAAGTTTTGTATTATTACTACCACTTTTTCTGTTTTGCTTTTTTTCTCTTTAAATAAAATTTTTAAAAAATTTTTAAAAAGAAAAAAAATAAGGAAGATGAATGATAGGAATAGGTACAACTTTTTATCTTAATGAGAATATAAAATTTAAATGCAGTGTGAGTTAATTTTTTATTAGTACATGTTTATAGAATATAATGTTCACATTCCTTGTGGGGAATTGGTATATATACATAATACATCTTTATTCCTTTTTTTCATACTCTTTCCCTTTCCACCTCTACCCCTCATGGGACATAAACAGAGCCCCTAGGGATAGGTGATTGAGTTAAGGACTTTGTGGCTCTCAAGGGGAAAGCAATGAAGAATGTGAGAATAGTAAGTACAAAACTCTTGAAGTAAGAGCATGGCTCAGGGATAACACGGTGTTGGAATGCAGAAACTAGAGGGCCCAGAAGTAGTGAGTTCAAAGATGTGTTCTTTGTGGTGAATATGCTGGAATGTGAAAGGATTTCACTCAGAGTGAAACAAGAATCCCCTAAAGGAGAGGAGTGATATGAGCTAACTTATTCATTAAAAAGGATATCTCTAACTATGCTCCATAACTCATATGGTTGGAAAGAACAAGGTCTCACAGTTACATAAGGATGGACATAATGCAAACTGGAAATGATGCCTTGGAGAAGGTAGAGTGGCTGATGCATGGCAAGTGAGTCAGTATGAATGAATTTGGAGATGCAGCCTCTCTTAGGCACTCTTCCCCATCACTGAGACACAGGACCTGATACCTGGAACTCAATGAGAGGTTTATTTTGGCACATGGCCATGGTCAGTGTTCTGCCTGCTCCAGGCTACTGACAACATGGCAGTAGGGCACAGTGGAGAAAAGTTGTTCACTCCATGCTAGCCAGGAGGCAGAAAGGGAAGGGAGGAGCTGAGAAGGAAAATACACCATTCCAGTCATGACCAAGCAACCTACCTCTTCTGAATAGCTGTTTCTTCCTTATAGCAAGTCAGCTGCAGCACCCATGGTCCAATCCCCTTCACCGCCTATGTCCACAGTGGACTTTGGGGGAGATTCTCCAATTAAACCCTAACAGAGCCAAAAGGAGTCACTGACATATTTAGTATAGGATGAGATGGAAAGGGAGAATCAAGGATGAATGCAACAATTTTGTAGCATTTCCTTAGTTAATGATGAGATGTCTGGGAAGAGACAGTTTGGGGAGGCAAAAAGGCCAGAATATCAAATCTGAGAAAATCCATTTCAACAACCATCTTGTTTTCTCCAACTTCTAAAATGTCACACCCATATAGTCCTACCTGATTTCATGATTGTGTATATGTGAGGAAAAGTGTATTTACATCTGTATTACACTTGTGGGTAGCTAGTTCTACAACTTTGAAGGATTTGACAGATGTAATTATAATTAACACTGATTTCTCTTTTTATCTTCTTTTAGTTTAATTATTGAGATTAACCATCAGTGGCATTTCACATCCAAAATGAATTAAGCATGATCAAAAAGTTTTTCTTTTTGTCTTTAAATCTACAATGAATACATATTCTATAATCTTTGATAATTTGTAAAGCCTTTTGAACCATTTAGATCTGACCTCATATTTTGCAATAAGGAAGTTTAAATTTTTTTTGAAGAGAATAAAACCAAATGAGACAAAAAAAGGGATTCATTCAAAACAAAATGATGAAAATATTAAGTGACTTAAAAACAAAATAAATACAAGATGATAAACAATGGCTACCATAATGTCTCTTGTTATCGTCAAAGGAATTGCCCATACCATCAGGCATAATAAAATTGAACAGAACAGTACAGAATAAAACCAAAAAAGACAAAACATTGGGGACATTATAGGACTTCAAAAGAAGATAATAATCAAACTAGAATGGGTATCATAGTGAATCTTATTGTCTTCAAAGAATTTGCCTATACCCTCAGACTTGATACTGTCAAACAAAACATTTGAATAAAATCAGTCAAAACAAAAAAGTGAAAGCAATACAAGGATGTAAAACAAGCTAATAGGTAATCAAAAATGATTATCATAGTATATCCTGCTATCTTTGGAATAGCTGCCCATGCTATCAAATCTAGTACAAGTAGACAAACTGGAACAGAATAAAACCAAACTAAACAAAGTGATGAAACCATATGGATTTCAAATCATGATACAAAATTAACAATGACAATTGCCTTCCCTTTTTACATAATTCCTCCCCTTTCACTTTCACAGGATGCATTGTACACTTTGTATCCCACTGACTCCTTTAGTTTTTAAATTCAGGAGGCAACCCGCTATTCACCTAAGTGATTCTGAACCTTTTTACCCTGAGAATGATTTCAAGTTGTATCCGTTTACCTACAAGAGCCTCAAGGTTTTCTTTCTTTATAAATGAGTAGTTTTCTATTGTATGTAAGTGTCATGGCTTTCTAACCAATCTGCAACTGATGGGCAAGTTACCCCCACTTTTTTTCTGGTTCCCTGTCACATGGAGCTTTGGTTTCTCATCTTTGACTTCCAGTCTATAAATACTCTTTCAGGTTAATTATATTTCTTATATACAGACTATTGATGGACTCTATCTCCTGATCCCCTCTGCCTGTGTTTTTTTTATTGGTGTATTAAGACCATCTATATTAGTGATTATGGCCAACCTTCTCTGCTTCATCTCTGCCATGCTATTTTTCTGCCATGGATTGTCCACTTTTCCCATTCATTCCACTATCTGCCCCTTTCAGTGAGCCTTCTCTGCCACTGTTCCTGAAACCATGGTCTTTTCTCTCTCTCTCTCTCTCTCTCTCTCTCTCATGTCCGTCAGTATTTTTTGATGGTGTTGGTTTGGTGGTTATGAACTCCCCCAGTTCCTCTTTGTCATGGAAGCATCTTGTTTCTCCATTAATTTTGAGAGATAGATTTGCAGGGTACATCAATCTGGGTTGGAGGTTATTTTCTTTCCATACTTGGAATACTTCATTCCAAGGTCTTCTTGATTTAATGGTTTATGTTGAGAAATCTGTCATGATTCTGATGGGTTTTCCCTTATAGGTGATCTGTTTCTGTTCTCTAATAGCTTTTAATATTCTATTCTTGTGCTGAATTTCTGGGATGTTGATTATATGTCTGGGTGTAGATCTATTTTGGTTATAACTGATTGGAGTTCTGTATGCCTCATTTATCTGAATATCATTGCCTTTTCCTATGCTTGGGAAGTTTTCTTTAACTATTTCTGTAAATAGCCATTGTATTTCATTGTGTTTTCCCCTGCTTCTTCACTCACATTTTTTATTCTTAAGAATAAAAACTCTTTTAGATCCTCTTGTCATCTTCTAGCCTTTTTATTGTTATTTCCTGGTTGCTTCTAGCCTTTGTATTGTTACTTCCTGGTTCCTTGTTATTTTTAAGAGATCTTTCCTTTCACAATCACAGGCTGCAAACATGTCTTCAAGGTTTGATAGTCTATCTTTCAAGCAGTTTTGACAGCTTTCAATGGAGTTTTTAATTTCCTGGTAAGCTCTTTAAATCTATTTCATGTATTCTAAATGTTTTTCATTGAAGGTTTCCCTACTTTTTCTATGCCCTTCTATTCTTCCATCTGTGTCTTCTTTAGAGGTGCTTAGCAATTCTTTTATTATGTTTCTTATATCTTCTTTTACCTGTAATAATATTTCTGTTCTAAGTTCTTTTACACCTTCATGAAGTTGTTTCTTTAATTCAGTCACTGATACTTCAGAAACTGCAGGTGTGCAACTCCCAGTCTCTTCTGTGTTTACATCTCCTGGACTAGTACTGCTTGGATTGGAGGCCAGCAACTGCCTTTTGCTTCTTCCCATTGTCATGTTTCTGGTTTCTTCTAGACAAATGGGTGTGGGGTCCCCAGCACTTCCTGTATTTGTTACAATTACTCTGAAGCATGCTGGCTAGGTATTTCTGCTGTTTGCTGATTTTTCCCAGACTTCTGTTGGCTAGTGTAGTATAAGCAGGGGCAAGGCAGGCTGGCCCCTCCCTTCCAAGCTGGTTGACCACTGGAAGTCTTCACCTCATTAATATGTGCCAAGTGGGTGGAGTTAGTTAGGGATAGCTTTAGGGAAACCTTGGCAGTGGCTATTGGACTGCACACAGGGGTGAGACTCAGTCCAAGCAATTTCCACCAGTCTGCTCCAAGCTGGGAGTGGCTGGATGAAGCTCGTTCCAGTTCTGGTTCTGGGCTTATCCTGCCCAACTCCAAAATGGTGCCTGGCCAATCACCCACTCCTGCAAGAGGATTGAGTAACCACACTCATTGCCAGCCAGTTCAGTTCTCTGCTCTGCCACTCCCTACCAACATCATGTCTCCCCACTGAGGCCTTTGGGCTTGCCAGCCACCAGCTTCACTGTGGCAATGCATCTCTGGATTCCAACAGTGCTTTTTCTTTTTTCTTTATTTTAATTCTCTCTGTGGGTTTCAATTCTCATTTTAGTTTCTTCCAGGGTTGAGGGGACTCACTTCTTTCCTTCTTGTCTTTTTCAGAATGCTATATTCCAGCATTTGGGCTGTTTTCTCAGAGATGTTGTTTACTCTGCTGCTTACTGTTCCACCATCTTCCCAGACTCCCCTAAATTTTTTCACAATTTCTATCATGATCTCTTGGTTACTGCCATTTTCCATTTACCATCTCCCTAATTTCAACTTCATGTTCTTAGAAATACATTTATTTCATTTGGTTTCATATTTATTGACAAATTTGTCATGGTCCTTGACGTCATACTACCACACTTAAGTTTTGTGTGGCATTCAAACTCTAATATGTGTCTTGCCTATCTCCTTTTGCTCTTATCTTGTTAGAATATTTTTGTTTCAGTAGCATTTCTTTGTCTCTAATTTTGCTAATTATTCACATTTTAAGAATGGCCCTTAAGAAATTTCTATTCTTTATTTTCTTCTGTGCTCTTGTTCTTTTGGGTTTACTCCTGTTCACTTTGCATGAATTTAGGCTAACTTCCTTAGATCACTAGCTTTCTTCTTCTTTTGTTCTTTGAATCTTAAATAAATTCTATCATTTATTCTATAGACTGATTCTCTTCATGGTTCTAGCAAAGGCTGTCTTCATCCTTCAATTATTCCTTTTCCACAATTCCACTCTTGTTTAACTCCAGTATCCATACTTAACTATCTCAGTACTTTAATAGGTTTAATATGTGTAGGTTTGCAAGATGTACAGAGTCAGTCTATAAACCGATGATTTAAAGTGATATGGTATTGGGTCACAAACATCATTCTCTTTCACCTTTTTTTTTCTTCTTACATTTGTTGAATTATTCACTGCATGGTCATGTTTCTCTCTCTCTCTCTCTCTCTCTCTCTCTCTCTCTCTCTCTCTCTCTCTCTGTCCCTCTCTCACTTGCTCACTTCATCTCATAGTAAATTACCCCAAAACTTAAACCTATACACATTTACCAACTCATACTTTCTCATGGTCATGAATCTGAGCATGGATTAATGAATGCTTCACCTAATCCTTTCTCACAGCTATTCACTCATAGGAGTCAGACAGGACTGATGTTTCAGCAGAGGGCTCAAATGAGAGTACAGCCTTTTTTAAGCTCATTTAATTGGTGGAGACAAGATTTAGGTACACAAGAACTATTGCAGTAAAAATTCAGCTCCTTGCTACCTACTAAATAATGGCTGCCCTCAGGGATTGCTTCATGGACATCTGGAAATGGCAGGAAGGTCCCTCATGGCCTAGTTGGGTCCCATCCAGTGACACTGAGTGGCTGAGAGTGACCTGGCAAGGCCTGTCTAATGACCGCCACTCAACTGGGGAAACTCCCTGAAGTAAGCAGAGATATTCTCCACAGAAGAAACAAATGAGACCTTGCCTTCAGTTTCCCTAAGAAAATATAGGAAAATGACAAAATGAAAGAACAAAATGCAATCTCAAACCTCCAACCCATCCCAAGCAAGCATAGGAGACATAGACATACAAGAAAATGTAAACGATACACCTGAAACTCTTGAAATGATCGCTACTGAAGTAAAGAAACAACTCTGGGAAGCTATAAAAGAACTCAGATTAGAAATAAACTCCTAGGTAAAAAAGAAATGATAAATGCAATGAAATAAATGCTGGACACATCTAAAGACATACTTTAAAAAATTAGAGTAACACTGCAAAAAAAGAAACCTTGAATGAACAATATAAGAAACAAACAATGCATGAAACAGATTCAAAGAGATATCCAGGAAACCAAAAATTCCATCAAAAGTTGGCAAAACTGCCTCAATGAACTGAAGATAGACTTTCAGACCTCAAAGACAAGATTGCAGCTAGTGAACAGGAAAGAGACAAACTTGTAAAAATAACAAGCAGTCAGGAAATAACAATTCAACAACTTTGCAAGATGATGCAAAGAAAAGAAACATAAGATTGATAGGTATAAATGAAAAAGAAGGTGACAACACAAATGTTATCAAGAGGCTATTTACAGAAGTAATAGCTGAAAATTTCCCAAACATGAGAATGGAAACTGACATACAGAGAAGTAAAGCATATAGAGCTCCAAATAGCCATAAGTAAAATAAAATTGCACCCAGACATACAACAATCAACTGTGGAGAAATTTGACATAAGGACAGAATAGTCAAACCTTTTAGTTCACCTATAACGGAAACCCTACCAGACAGCAGACTTCTTAACACAAACAATGAAGTCAAGAAGAGCATGGAGTGAAGTATTTCAGATCCTAAAGGAAAACAACTTACAATCCAGATTGATGTACCCTGGAAAGCTGTCCTTCAAAATTGGTGGAGAAATAAGATACTTCCATGAAAAAGAACAGCTGAAGAACTTCATGACCACCAAACCAACCCTAAAGAATACTGAAAGACATTCTAGATAGATATAGGAAAAAAAAAACACTAAGCAAGGCAAACAAACAGAGGGGAAAGGTGAAGAATCAACAGCAGAAAGATAACATGACAAAAATAAACCAGTATATAACAGTTATACCCACTAAGGTAAATAGCCTCAATTCACCCATTAAAAGAAACAGACTGGCAGAATGGATCAAGAAACAATATCCAAACATATGCTGTCTACAAGAAACCCATCTAAACCAAAAGGAAACTCATAGACTGAAAGTCAAAGGATGGAAAATAATATTTGAAGCAACAGGAACCCTCCAAAAAGAAGCAGGGGTAAATATTCTGTTTGCAGACAATATGATCTTCAAACCAAGAATGATCAAAAGAGATAAGGAAAGTCACTACATAGTAGTTAGGGGAAAATTTCAAGAGGAAAAGATAACTATCTTAAATATCAATGCACCAAATTTGAGAGCACCCAGCTCTCAAAACAAATATTAATAGAAGTGAAAAATCAAATAAGTAATATACAATTATAACAGGATATCTTAACGTGCCATTGACAAAAAGTGACAGATCAACTAAACAGAAAATCAGCAAAGAAATAACAGAACTGAATCACATGGGTGAACAAATGGACTTAGTGGACTTGTATAGAGGTTTCACCCAACAACATCAGAATATATATTCTTCTCAGAAGCACATAGGACATTTTCTAAAATCAACCTTATACAACCCCACAGAACATGGTCAAGTTAATGCAAAAGAATTGAAATTAAACCACGCATGTTATGGTATCATAGCACCATGAAACTAGAACTTAATGACAAAAGAAACTGCAAAAACTCCACAAACACATAGAAATTTAATAATGCACTCCTTAGCAATCAGTGGGTCTCAGAGGAAATTAAACAAGAAATTAAATAATACCTAAAGCAAATGAAAGTACAAATACAACTTATTGGAACCTGTGGGATGCAGTGAAAGCAATCCACAGAGGAAAATTTATTGCAGTAAATTTCTTTATCAAGAAAACAGAACTAACACAAATAAAAATGCCTGATGCTACACCTCAAATGTCTAGAAAAAAGAAGAGCAAATAAAGCCCAAAGTCAAAACAAAGGAGGAAATTCTAAAGATCAGAGTGGAAATCAACACAATAGAGACTAAGAAAATAATACAAAGAATCAATGAATCAAAGAGTTAGTTCTTTGAAAGAATAAGTAAAATTGATAAATCCATAGTCAACCTTGTCAAAAAAAAAGGAAAGAAAAAACTCAAATTCATGCAATAAGGAATGAAAAGGATGAAATCATTACAGACCCTGTGGAAATACAGATCATCAATACCTACTTCAAAAACCTCTACTCTCATAGGTTTGGCAACACATAAGAAATCGACAAATTCCTAAAAACACATGAACTACCAAAGCTGGATCAAGGAGATGTAAAACTGCTGAAAAAGAGTTTCAATTAATGAAATTGAAAATGTAACTAAAACCTTACCAACAAAGAAAAGCAGAATTCTAAAAGAAATTCAAAGAAGACTTAATGCTGACACTCCTAAAATTCTTCAATGAAATTGAAAAGGAAGCAATTTTCCCTAAATCATTCCTGGAAGCAAGTATTACTCTAATAACAAAACCAGAGAAAGTCCCAACCAAAAAACAGAACTACAGGCCAATCTCCCTAATGAACATAGATGCAAAAATTCTCAACAAAATACTGGGAAACAAAATGCAGCAAGTCATCAAGAAGATTATATACCACAACCAAGTGGGATGCATCCCAGGAATGCAGGGATGGTTCAACATATGCAAATCAATAAATGTAATCCACCATATCAATAGAGCCAAAAATAAGAATCATATGATCATTTTTATAGATGTGGAAAAAGCATTTGATAAGGTCCAACACTCATTCATGATAAGAACACTACAGAAAATTGGAATAGGTGGCCTTTACCTGAATATGACAAAAGCCATCTAAGACAAACCAACAGCCAGCATCATATTGAATGACCAAAAACAGAAAGCTTTTACTCTAAAATCAGGAACAAGATAAGGATGTCCATTATCACTACTCTCATTCAATATAGTGTTGGAAATACTAGCCAGAGCAATTAGTCAAGTGAGAGAAATAAAAGGACTAAAGGTAGAAAAAAGATGTTAAATTATCATTATTTGTAGAAAAAAATGCTACTCTACATAGAAGACCCCCAAAACTCCATCAAAAGACTCCTAAGTATAATAACTAAATTTAGTAATGTAGCTAGATACAAAATCTACTCAAAAATCATTAGCATTCCTATACACAAAAAAAACAAACTCACAGAGAAATAAGCCACATCCTTCACAATAGCATCCAAAAAAAAGAAATAATTAGGAGTCAATCTAACAAAAGAAGTCAAAGACCTATTCAGTGAAAATTATTATACCCTGGAAAAAAAATTGAAGAGGATCTCAGAAAATGAAAAGACATTTCTTGTTCATGGACAGGAAGAACAAGCATTGTTGAAGTGGCCATTTTCCCAAAATTCTCATACAGATTTAATGCAATTCCAATCAAAATACCACTAAAATACCTCACAGATCTAAATAAATCATTACTAAAATTCATCTGGAAACAGAAAAGACCTAGAATAGCAAAGGCAATTCTGGGCAACAAAGACAAGGCAGGAGGCATCACAATCCCTGACTTGAAGTTATACTACAAAGCCACTGTGATAAAATCAGCATGGTAGTGGAATAAAAACAGACCTGAAGATCAATGGAATAGATTAGAAGACACAGCTCCAACTACAAACACACTCTAGCCACCTTATCTTTGACAAAGAGGAGAAACACTTTCACTGGAAGAAAGATAGTCTCTTTAATAAGTGGTGCTGGAAAAACTGGCTCTCCATATGCCAAAAACTAAAACTAGATTCATGCCTATCACCATGTACTAAACTTAAGTCAAAATGGATCAGATCTAAATATTAAAACACAAACACTAGTTCTGCTGGAAGACAAACTAGGTAGAAATCTTGAAAACTGAAAGTTAGGCAGACAATTCATGAACAAAATTCAGACAGCACAGGAAATACTTCCCAGAATCAACCACTGGGATCTTGTCTTATTAAAAAGATTTTGCACATCAAAAGAAATCTCCAACAGAGTAAATAGGAAACCCATGAATTTTGAAAAAAATCTTACTTAAACTGAACCTCACACAAAGGACTCCTGTCTAGAACATATAAAGAATTTTTAAAAATTAGACTCCCAAAATTCAAAGACCCAATCCAAAAATGGGCATCTAAGATGAATTACACAGTTCTCAGATGAAGAAATGCAAATAGCAAACAAATACATGAAAAAATGATCAGCATCTTTGGTCATTAGAGAATTGCAAATTAAAACAACACTGAGATTCCTCATCACTCCAGAAAAATGGCCAACATCAAGAAAACTACCAACAAATGCTAGAGACAGTGTTAAGAAAAGGAACAATTCTGCACTGTTAGTGGGTGTGTAGACTGGTGCAATCACTGTGGAGGTCAGAATGGAGATTCCTCACAAAGCTGAGTTTGGAGGTCCCATTTAACCCAGCTATTCCACTTCTGGGCATATTCCCAGAATAACTGGAAACATCATATCATAGTGAGACATTCACACCCATGTTTATAGCAGCATAATTTGTAATAGCCAGATCTTGCAAACAGCCTAAATGCCCATCAACTGAGGAATGGATAAAAAAGATGTGGCACTTCTATACAATGGAGCACTACTCAGCTATAAAGAATGATCATATTGAGATTTTTATAGGTAAGTGGATACATCTCGAGACCATACTCAGTGAAATAAATCAAACTCACATGTGTAAATACCATATTGCCTCACTAGTGTAGGAAATGGTAAGAGTACTTAAGATACAAAATCCTCAAAAAATACTGTGAAAGGGTAAGAATCTGCTCAAAGGGGAAATAAATATCTCTGGGAAAAGGAGAAAAAAAGGAAGGGAAAATAAAATATATCTAAATTTGTATAAACACACTTAAGATAGCTAGGATGACTGTGCTACAAATTCTATAAGTTCTTGGAACAAAACAGTTAGCATCCAGAGGATTGGATCAATTTTGCAAGTTTGTGTTTGGTAATCTGAGGAATATTTTGAAGATCACCATGTAAAATAACAACTTTACCTATGCTCCTACCACCTTGTTTTGAAGACCTATGTCATAATTTTTTTGGTTCTTTTCTATGGTTATCTATTTGTCATTTTTGTTCTGTTTTGTGTTGTTCATTTTGTTTTTCCCTGTAATGCAGAAAGGACATGTAGAGGCTTATTCATGCCTAGAACTTCTCCTAAATAGTTTATGAGAATCAATTTTATTATGCATGATGAAACAAACAACTATGTTGAAGAAAAAGACACATTATGGTATCCATTGCTGATTTCCTATCATGATGCTGTGAAATCCAGTAATGATTTTATTCTTTGTTTAGAGTGGTTTTACTCTGTTTTGTATTATTTAATTTCAACATACATGAAGATATGGGCAGCTATTTTGAAGAGAACAAGAGACATTACAGTAGCCATTGTGATTTTCCTATTGTCTGTTTTGGAAGACCTGTTATGCTTGACTTATTCTGTTTCAATCAGTTTTATACTATTTTGTTTTATATGAATTTACTGTGTGTGAAGATATAGACAACTATTTACAAGAAGACAAGAGACATTATGGTAGCCAATGTTGATCTCTTGTTGGCTTGCTTTGAAATCTGTGTCACTTACATTGTTTTCTTCTAATCTGCTTTGTTCTGTTTGTTTTACCCTCTTTAAAATAAAAACATGAGGGCAACACACGTGAGACCCCTTCTGTCTCTCTCCAGACAGAAGCTTTCTTTCTCTCATAGTCTACTAAAAAAATAAAATAAAATAAAACAATATAATAGGAATTAATAAAGGCTACTACCTTCAGAAGGAGATCCCCATAGGTGCTATATTGCATATCATTATTCTGTAAATAGATTATCTGATTACCAGCTTTAGGCTTGCAAAGTCAATAAAACACTAAGCACTACAAGCATTAAGTTGTATTTTACTTCTATAGCTATCAACTCAGCCTGTGTTTCTCCAGATCAGCCAGACACTTGAGGGATGACACCTTGGCTCTTCTTGTCTCCCATCCTGTATACCAGAAGGGGCTGCATCTGATTCTCCTCCCCAAGGCCCATGCATAGCACCAACACACAGGAAGGGGCTGGCATCTGGTTACCCTCCCTACAGCCCACGTATGGCACCAACTCACAGGAAAGGGTTGGTGTCTGGTTTTTTTCCCCATAGCCCACACATGGCAACAATTCACAAGAAAGAGCTGGCGTCTAGTTCTCCTCCTCATGGCCCATGCATGGCACCAGCTCACCAGAAGAGGTAGGCATCTGGGTCTCCTCCCTGTGGCCCACACATGGCACTGACTAACACGAAGGTGCTGGCATCTGGTTATTCTCCCCATGGCCCACAAATGGCCTTGATATTATTTCTTGTGCAACTTAGGTTCTGTTCAGAAACTCCTTGCCTATGTCTATGTCTTCAAGATGTTTACCTACTTTATCTTTGAATAGATGTTCTATTTTAATCAGTGGTGGCAAAAGTATTGCATGCTTGACACAGCAAACTGTTCATTATCATTGAAAACTCTAAAAGTTTCACTATCACTGATTTAGATCTTTGATCTATTTTTATATTAGTTAGAACAATGTGAGAGATGTGTATATAGAGTCTTCTGAATATGAATAGTTGGTTTACCCAGAATCATTTATTGAAGATGCTGTCTCTCCTTCAGTATGTTTTTGACCCTTTGTTAAAGATCAAATATCCCAGTATGCTGAGAATCATTTCTGCACCCTCTGTTCTGAAACATTGATCCACATATCTGTTTTTATGCCAGAATCATACTGTTTTTATCTCTGTAACTTTGTAAAACATTTTAGGTCTGAGATTGTGATGCTTCCTGCTTTACTCTTGGAATGCTTTTGCTATTTTTGGTTGAAGCTGGATGGTTCAACATATGCTAGTCAATAAATGTACTACAGAACATAAACTCAAGCAAGACAAAAATCACATGATCATCTCAACAGACATAGAAGAAAGCCTTTGACACAATAAGTCATCCATTCATGATTTTTAAAAAAACCCGGAGAAAGTAAGTATAGAAGGACCTCTTCTCAATCTAATAAAAGTAAAGTTGTTTTTGTAGTTGTCCTAAAAAATTAACACCTTCCCCAAATGGCTCCTGATTAAACCTCCTCAAATATGGCCAATATGACATGAGGTTTCTTCTCCAACTGTAGCCTGGCATATATAAGGGGTCATTTTAGAATGAAAAAAACCTCATGCTGTTTTTCACTGTACAATTGCTATGGGATTTTCTCAGAGCTAGTGCTATTGGCTTGGTCCTCTGTTTCTTTCTTTTTCCAAATTTTAATGAAAGAAAAGGAAAGAAAGAAAGAAAGAAAGAAAGAAAGAAAGAAAGAAAGAAAGAAAGAAAGAAAGAAAGAAAGAGGGAAAAAGTAGAATAATACAGAATTCAAAAAAATTAACATCATAAAATCGCTAGTTGATACATTACATATTGTCATCTTAACAAAGTTGTCAAAGTTAAAAAATTGAAGCATAAAAAGTGGCTAGACACTCAAAAAATTGGCAGTGCAAACCCTTCTATTCAATGATCTAAAAGAAATTTAGTAATATGTTCATCTATCTTACACACTATACATACCATTATTTCCTATAGAGCACTTTCCCTTTCACTTTTACAATATCTATTATACCTTTTGGATCCAATTATTCTGTCAGTTCTTATTATTTTTTACACTAGAGAGACAATGTGATATTTACTAATGTGAGTCTTGTTTATTTCACTAATGAGGATATTCTCTAACTGCCTGCATTTACCTATAAAGGCCTCAAGATCATCCTTTTTATAGCTGAATAGTATTCCATTGTATAAAAATACCACATTTTTTTATCCACTCTGCAGTTGATGGGCATTTTGGTTGTTTCTGAGATTTAGGTATTACAAATTGTGCTTCTATGAACATGGGTGCACATATATCACTGTGACATGACCTTTTCAGGTTTTCTGGGAAAATACCCAGGAGAGCAATAGCTGGACTGAATGGAACTTCCAATCCTAATTTTTGGAGGAAGCTCCATACTGATTTCTACAGTGGTTGCACCAGTTTGCACTCCCACCAACAGTAAAGAAGTGCTCCTTTTTCCACACAGCCTCACCAACATTTGTTATCAGTTTTTTTCTTGATGGCAACCATTCTTTCTGGAGTGAAATGAAATCTCAATGCTGTTTTAATTTGCATTTCTCAAATTACTAGTGATGGTGAATTTTTCTTCATATACTTATTTGCCATTTGTATATCTTCATCTGAGAACTGTGTTCATCTCCAATGCACTTTTTTGGAGAGGGTCTTTGAAATTGGGGGGCTTGATGTTTTTCAGTTCTTTGCATGTTCTGGATATAAGTCCTTTGTCTGAGGGGTTGATGACTAAAATTATTTCCCATTCTGTGGGTTTTCTTTTCACTTTGTTGGTGATTCATTTTGAAATTCAAAAACTTGTTAGTAATATGAGATCCCAGTTATTGATTCTTTGAATTATTTCCTGTGTGGTTTGCATTTTATTCATGAATTCTCTCCCTACTCTGTGTCTCCAAGATTTTTACCTAACTTGTTTTGCAATAGATTTAGTGTTTCTGTTTTAATATCTAGATCCTTAATCCATTTTGACTTTAGTTTACTGCATGGTCATAGGCATGGATCTATTTTCAGTCATTGGCATGTGAAAAGTCAATTTTTCCAAAACCACTTATTAAAGAGTCTATCTTTTATTCCAGTGAAAATGTTTAGCCCCTTTGTCAAATATAAGGTGACTGAGTGTCTTTGTGGCAGTGTTTGAATCTTCTAATCTGTTCCATTGATTCTCAGGTCTATTTCTTTGCCAGTACCATGCTGATTTTATCACTGTGGCTTTGTAGTATAGTTTCAAGTCAGGAATTGAGATGCCTCCTGTGTTGCCTTTGTTGCCCAGAATTGCCTTTCCTATTCTAGTTTTTTTCTGTTTCCAGATGAATTTTAGGAATGTTTTCTTTAGATCTGTGAGTTATGTTAATGATATTTTGATTGGGGTTGCATTAAATCTGTATAACAGTTTTGGGAGTATGGTTATTTTCACAATGTTGGTTCTTCCTAGGCAAGAGCAAACAATATCCTTCCATTTTCTAATATCCTCTTCAATCTCCTTTTTTAGCTAAGCATAATTTTCAACATATAGGTCTTTTACATTCTTGGTTAGGTTGATTCCTAAGGATTTCATTTTCTTAGATGCTATTGTGAAAGGCACTATTTCCATAATTTCTCTCTTAGTGAGTTTTTTATTTGTGTACAGGAATGCTATTGATTATTGAGTTTTGACTTTGTATTGAGCTACAGTGCTGAATATGTTTATTACCTCTAGTAGTCTCTTAATGGAGTTGTTTGGGTCTTCTATGTAGAGTATCATGTCATCTGCCAATAATGATAATTTAACTTCTTCCTTTCCTATCATTATTCCTTTTTATTTCTCTCTCCAGTCTGATTGCTATGGCTAATATTTCCAGAACTATATTGAATAGGAGTGGTGATAGTGGACATCCTTCAGTGAAAATCTTTTTCCTGATTTTAGAGTGGAGGCTTTCAGTTTTTTGCCCATTTAGTATAATATTGGCTGTTGGTTTACATAGATGGCCTTAATGACATTGAGATACATATCATCTATTCCAAGTTTAGTAGGTTTTTTTATCATGAAAAGGTGTTAGACTTTATTGAAAGCTTTTTCTGCATCTATTGAGATGATTATGTGTTTTTTTATTTTTGGCTCTGTTGATGTAGTGTATTGCATTTATTGATTTGCATAGGTTGAACCATCCCTGGATTCCTGGAATAAATCTGACTTGGTCATTGTGTATAATCTTCTTAATAATTTGCTGCATTCTATTTGCCAATATTTCATTGAGAATCTTTGCATTAATGTTCATTAGTGAGATTGGTATCTAGTTCTCTTTTTTGGTTGGTCTTTCTCTGGTTTTGGTATCAGAGTGATACTAGCATCCAAGAATGAGTTAGAGAAGACTGCTTCTCTTTCAATTTCATTGAAGAGTTTAAGGAGTATTGGCATTAAATAGGATTTCTCTAAATTTCTTATAGAATTAAGCCATGAATCCATCAGGACCTGGGCTTTTCTTTGTTGTTAAGTTTTTAATCACATTTTCAATTTTAATAGCTGATATTGGGTTATTCAAAATTGCTATGTCTTCTTGATTGAGCTTGGGTAGCTCATATGTTCCTAGAAATCTGTCCATTTCCTCTGTGTTTTCCATCCTATGTGAGTAGAGATTTTCAGGGTAGGTGTTCATGATCTTTTAAATTTCCATGGGATCTTTAGTAATTTCCTTCTTTTCAGTCCTTATTGCATGATTTGAATTTTTTTCTTTTTCTTGATAAGGTGGGCCAGGGTTTTATTGATTTTGTTTATTCTCTAAAAAAACCAGCTCTTTGATTCATTAATTCTTTGTATTTTTTTTTAGTTTCAATTGCATTAATTTCTGCTCTAATCTTTACAATTTCCTCTCTTCTATGGGCTTTGGGTTTGACCTGCTATTTCTTTTCTAGGATCTTGAGATGTAGCATTAGGTTATTTATTTGTGTGCATTCCATTTTCTTGATGTGACTATTTATCGCTATATATTTCCCTCTTAGGACCACGTTCATTGCATCCCATAGGTTACAGCATGTTGTATCTATCTGCATTTTCATTGTATTGTTTTATTTCTTCTTTAATTTCATCTGTAACCCACAGATTATTCAGAAGGTTGTCATTTAATTTCCAGGTATTTATGCAGGCTTTGCATTTTTTTGCCATTGATTTCCAATTTTAGTATGTTATGATCAGATATTATGCATGGGATAATTTCACTCCCTTTGCATTAAGTTAGGAATGCTCTATGGGTTAATATATGGCCTATTTTGGAGAATGTTCCATGTGCAGCTGAGAAAAATGTATATTCTGATGTGGTTGGGTGGAACACTCTGTAAACATCCACTAAGTCCATTTGCTCACAGTTATGATTTAGTTCTGTTATTTCCTTGCTGACTTTTTGTCTAATTGATCTATCTCTTTGTGACAGTGGGGAGTTAAGGTCTCCCATTATAATTATGCTCTTCTGTATTTGGTTTTTCATGTCCATTAGTATGTGTCTTATATAGTTGTGTGCTCCTGTATTTGGTGCATATATATTTATAATTGTTAGTTCTTCCTCTTGTAGTTTCCACTTACAAGTTTGTAGTGTCCTTCTGTATGTCTTTTAATCCTTTTAGGTTTGAAGTTCACTTTGTCTGCAAACAGAATAGCTACCCTTACTTTTTGCTGGGTTCCTGTTACATGTAATATTGTTTTCCATCCTTTGGTTTTTAATCTATGTGTCTCTTTTTGAGTCAGTTGTGCTTCTTATATAGCATATTGTGGGATTGTTTCTTGGATATCTCTGTCAAACCATTTCTTTTGATGGGTGAATTGAGACCATTTACATTTATGGATATCACTGATATGTACTGGCTTGACTTTGCTGTGTTGTGTTCCTACTGTAGGTTTCCCGCTTTTCTCCCTTGTTCAATTTCTTGTCCAGCCTGGTTGTTTCTTTCTGTTGTTATTCTGGAAATTGTGGTCATTTTTATCTCTATCTTCATTTCTATCTTTATCTATCTCTATCATTAGTATTCTTTCAGTACTCTTTCTAGGGTTGGCTTGGTGGACATGAATTTCTTCTGTTGTTCTTTGTCATGGAATCATCTTGTTTCTCCATTAAATTTGAAAGACAGTTTTGCTGGGTACCATCAGTCTGGGTTGAAAGTTGTTTTCTTTTAGGGCTTGAAATACTTCACTCCAAGCTCATCTTAACCTGAAGGTTTGTCTTGAAAAGTCTGCCATGATTCTAATAGGTTTTCCTTGATAGGTGAATTGTATCTTTTCCCTAACAGCTTTTTGTATTCTGTTTTTATGCTGTATGTCTTTGATCTTAATTATTAATTATGATCTTAATTATATGATTTTAATTATTATATATCTGAATGTATATTTATGTTAATTGTGACTGGCCTTTTGTATGCATCACTTATTTGTATATCAGATTTTTCCCCATGTTTGGGAAGTTTTCTGCTATTACTTCTGTGAATAGTTTAGTTATGTAATTTGCACTGACTCCTGCATCTTCACTGATGCCTATTAGTCTTATATTGTTTCTCTTAGGATCACCTTGAAGCTGCTGGATTGTCATTTCATGCTGCTTTGTTGTTTTTATAAGTTCTACCCATTCATGATTGCTATCTGAGATCCTGTCCTCAAAGTCTGAAGTGCTATCCTCAGCTTCATTTAAATGGTTTTGCCAGCTTTCAATAAAATGTTTTGTTTCTTGGGTATCTCTTTGAATTTGTTTCATGCATTAAGCTTCTTTTCTACATTGCTTATTCAAAGTTTCAGTCAATTTCCCATGCTTCTGTATTTTTTCATCTACTTCTTCTCTAGCTATATTGAGTAACTTATTTACTAAGATTGTTATTTCAGTCTTTATGTAAGACATTATTTCTAATTTGGTTTCCTCTATAGCTGCATGGTTTGTTTCTTTATTTCATTTGCTATCTTTTCAGAGATTCCTGGTGTGTGAGTTTTAAAGTCTTCTATTTCAATGTCACCTGTGCTTGCTCCTGATGGACTAGATGTCTGAGATTGCATTTTGCCTTTTCATTTAGTCATTTTCACCTTCTGGGTAAATATTTGGTCTTTCAATCTCAACAGTCTCAACTGTCTGTAGTGTGAATTATAGGGTCCTACTGTGTGGTTGATGTTTGTTCAATTGTTGGGTATGACAATGAAGAGGAGAGCCAGTCACCTGAATTCCTCCTACAGGGCCTGCTGTGTGAGTTCTATATTTTCTCTGAGCTAACTAGCCTAGAAGTATTGATGTAGGCCAACTCTTAGTTCCTGCTGTTGCTATGTCTTCAGGTTGTTGCAGTCACCAGATATCCCTGGATATAATGTTTGTGTCAGCTGAGGCCCTGCTGTGTCACTTGGGGTCTCATATACTCTTTTAATTTTCTCCAAGTTAGGAGAGGCCTTATTGGTACACTCCTCAACCTGTCTGATGTTCTCTGTGAGGAGGAGGGGTTTCCCACTCTCTTGCCAGGTTCACTAAGGTCTTATAGTTGGAGGGGCAAACTCACCACACTGACTGGAGCCTGCTGAGGTCTTCTGTTTGGGTTATGGGTTCCTGAGTCTCCCATCCAGCTAGCAAGGTAATCCACCATAGTCCAAGATTCTTGGAGAAGGGATTGGATCCAAAGATCAACCACAGTATTAGGCCCAAGAGGTGGGTGGCTTCCCCAAGGGTCAGGCCAGTGGTGGTGGCCAGGGGTGTCCCAGGTGTGCAGGGTGAGGGGCAGGCCCACAACAGCAGTCTGAGACAACCCAGGCATGCTATCCAAGGGGAGGGCCTGAGGTGGCAGTCCAAGGCAGCTCAGTTATGCTGGGGGCATCCCAGGTGTTCATGGCCAAGGGCTGGGCCCACAGTGGCAGTTGGAAGGCATGCTGGCCAAGGGGCAGGCCAACCGCAGCCGTCCCAGGCAGCTCAGTCATGCTGGGGGCCTCCCAGGTGTTCTGGGCCAAGGGGTGGCCCTCTGTTTCTCCCAGTGCTGCCCATCCTCTCTGGGCTTACCTCATATTAGCAGAGAATGGTCCCCCACCCAGGAGCCAGAGTGAGCTTTCAGACTGCTTCATTCTTTTCTCTCTGTCATATTACATTTCTCCAACTTCACTATCATTTCCAATTTTTCCATCGCTCCCACTCAGTTCCTGGAGATCTTTTTTTTTCCTTCCCCAAGTTGCTGTTTTGCAAGTGTCTTGATTCCAGGTCTTAGAGATGTTGTATTTTATTGTTCCTGAATTCATGGAATACCTTCCTTCCCAATTATACAAAATTCTTAATTTTATTATCACCCTTTCCACATATATAGGAACATATTCACAAATTTGCAATATCAAGGTGCTTCCTAAATTATGGTAGCATGTTTAATATCTGAAATACTAAGGACACTATGAGTTCACAGGAGGCTTAGATAAATTCCTGGATGTTGCAATGTCTGTCTTTAATTCCAACCATCATTCTTGTGTAATGCAGGTTTCACCATAGTAACCAAAATCTGTCTCAGTTGTTGGGAATTAGAATACATCCAGTTCAAAAATTTATCTCCATGTAGGCATGGTGACACACACCTGTAATCCCAGCACTCAGGAGCCTGAGGCAAGAGGATCACTGTGAGTTTGAAGCCATCATGGGCTACATAGTTCAAGACCAGCTTGGAATATATAGGAAAACCCTGTCTCAAAAAAACTTTTTTTTAATTATCTCCAGTGAAGTGAAAGCAAGATGGCAGCAGAGTAACACCTTTAGTGACCTCACCCTCCACCACAGAAACATCCATTTTAATAGATGTTTATATACAAAAATACCTTTATAAGAGCTAAGGAATCCAGGAGAAAGATCATAGCATATGATTTTAGCTTAGTAAGGGAAGATGTAACATAGAAGACAGTAAGGAAAGATTTGTTGCCCCAACTCCAAGCAGCATGGGTGGAGAGACATACCTACCACTTGTGTGAGGAAGACAGAATTTAGTGTGCCCTAAGGCTTGGAAACCAGTACCAGAACTACCACAATGAAATGCAATACCAGGCAGACTCCTGAAGCTTCTTCCCCAAGGCAATGCCTTCAGACCAATCTTTGAACCTGAGTTAGTCTGGCAACCAAGGAACTACTTACACCTCACTCTCTTTGAACCTTTGGTACAAAGAAAGATCCCATCTTCTGGGGATTAAGACAGGGGAGTAAGCATAAGACTATCTTGGAACTGTGCCAGACCAGGGAAACTCAACATTAGGAGGAACTCAACAGGGTTTGTCCAATACCAGTGCCCATGGATGCAGTCCCTCAACCCACCTAAGTGCTAGGTGGAGACCTGTGGCACTGGTGGGATGGACTTGCCCTCTAACCAGCATCACCTGAAACTGCATGCAACAGTTTTAGACCAACAGTGGCAGAATGGTAGGCCAGAGAAGCAGGGGCTTGGCTGCACCATTGTGTAACACTGGTCTGAGTGGGTTGTGAGTTTTGGTTGTGACCCAGCACTGAGTCATTTGTGGCTTCAGGAATGGATGCACCAGGCAGCATCCTGTAGAATTCTTGTCAATTTGGGGGAAATAGGCTCTGAGTATGTGCTTAGGAGCTTACTGTCAGTGTCTCTAGAGAGAGGCCTAGTACCATATAGAAACTAATGGCCACTGACTGCCTCTGCCCCAGACAGAGACTTGCAGGGATGAACTACCCAATTTAAGTGTTCCTTTGGCTTATTCTAAACATGCACTACCTACATATTTACCACAAATGGGAACTTTTCCTATCTTTGTAATCTAAGTTAAATTGCTAACATGCCAAAATAGCTTGTTATAGTAAAAAAGTTTTGGGACAATTCATGGTAACCACAAAACATAAACCTTTAATAGTAAAAAATTATGAGCATGAAATCAAAACACATTTCTAGAGGAGATCACTGAACCACAGAAGAGTACTATAAGGGAGAAAGAAAGAGAAAGGAATACAATAAAAACAAATACTAGTATGGCAGTAATTACCCATGCATAATTATCTGAAATGCAAACAGAATAAATGTTTATTTATAGGCAGAGAGTTGTCAGTGGCAGAGGAAGGGAGAACAAAACCAATTTATATGCTATGTACAAGAAATTCACTTCATCAAGAACATGAATACACTAAAGGCAAAGTGATGGGAAAAGATAATCCACTCAATGGAATGGGGGGAAAAAAGGGCAGGAACATCCATATTTGTATGAGACTTTAAATCAAAAGCAGTAAAAGGAGCCAGGAAAGTCATTTAATAATGATAAAGAAGTCAACATAGCAAGAGGAAATAACAATGCTAAATAGATATAGACCCAAATATTGGAGGGCACTTAACTACATAAAATAACTGTGAATTGAACTAAAAGACCAATTTCATTAAAACTTCAAAAGGATTTTAGATTTTAACACCTCATTTTCAGCAATGACCAAAACATTCAGATGCAAAACTGACAAAGACAAAACAGTTCTAAACTTTAACCTAGGCAAAAATCAACCTAACAGAAACATACATTGCTTTCCACCAGCAGCTGCAGAACACACACTCTTCTCAACCATACATAGAATATGCACTAGAATAGATAACATAGTAAACCAAAAAGCAATTCTCAACATTTTTTAATACATTGGTTATATTGTATGCCTTTTCCTGGCAGAATTCAATAACACCAAAAAAAATTTTTTAAAACAACTGTGGGGGCTTCGGATTTAGTTCAGTGACATAAGCATCTGCCTTGCAAGTGCGCAGTTGTGAGTTCAATCCCCAGGTACCAAAGGGGGGGAAAAAACCCTGTGGAAACTAAAAACACATGGAAAATGAATAATATATTTCTGAACACCAATAAGAAGTAAAACTTTTTAAATTTGAAACAAATAAAAGTATAAAAACAATATAGCAAAACTTAGTACAACAAAAGAAGCACTAAAACACAACTTTATAGAAATCAATGCCTAGGGAGGAGCTAAAGATGGTTGATCAGTGAGCAACAAAATACAAAGCCTCCCAGGAGAAACAACTCATATGCCAGAATAAAACATCCTGGAGAGATCCAGACAGAAGGAGAGGCATCCTCTTGACACAGGAAGAAATTAAAACCAAAAAAGCTCATCAAACACACAGTCTCAGGGATACAATTGGAACAGCTAAAATTATCAGTCATGGAGCTTTCACTGCAACCCACCAGGCTGCCTGAATTCATGCCAGACAGCAGAGCTGCCCAAACTCGTTCCTGCTGCCACTCACAGGAGCCACAGCCATGCTGAAGTTGGGGGTTGGTGAGTCCAACAGAGAATGGAGCCAGCAAAGGGGCCTTCATTAATCTATGGTCAGTGCTGGAATAAGACCCCACACACACAGGAAGGGCATGACCAAATGGGTGACATGTTGGAATCAGGCAGAAGGAGCCTGAACTAGGAACAACAGTGACTTCAGTTGATTGCCCCCTCTCCAGAGAAGATTCATGGGATTTTCTTGGCCTGAGTCATGCCCCCTGGCCAGGACACAATAAGCCATCCCAAACCAATTCCCTACACCTAGCACACACTAACCTGGTGAAGGACCTGAAGTTTGACTGGCCCAGGGAGGAGGGCCCAGCATATGCAACCCCTGCTGACAACTCAGTGACAAGAGCAAACAGGAGAGGGCAGAAATCCCTCACCAGCATGCTTCAGAAGAACCATAACCAACAGGGAAAGGGGCTGAGACCTCCACTATACACCTGTATGGAAGAAACCAAAACCATGACAAGAGAGAGAAACAAGAAAAAGCCCCCAACCCAAAACCCTGAGAACACTGATCCAGGAGAGAGACAAACAAAAAAGACTGAGGGCAGCAAACACACATCAGGCATGGCTTCAATAGACATTAAGAGATATCTTTTGGACCTTGTAGACAGGCTCAAAATTGAAATATTAAATCAGGTAAAGCAAGATATAAGAAGATTAATAAAAGAAATGCTAAGCGTCTCTCAGCAAGACACAGATGGAAGAAGGGAGGAACACAAAAAAGGAGAGAAACATTTGATAAAGAATATTAAAAAATATAGACTACATGAAACAGATTCAAAGAGATTACCAGGAAATTAAAAACTCCATTGAAAGCTGGCAAAACTCCTTTAAAAAAACTAAGGATAGACTATCAAAAATTGAAGACAAATTTGCAATGTGTGATCATGAGAGGAAAGATCTCTTAAAAATAACAAGGAAACAGGCAGTAACAATACAAAGGCTAGAAGACAGCAAAAGAATCTATAATTTAAGAATAAGAAATGTGAACAAAGAAGTAGGAATACAAACAGGCAAATTACAAAGGCTATTCACAGAAATAATTAAGGAAAACTTTCCAAGCATGAGAAAAGAAAATGACATTCAGTTATGTGAGGCATATAAAACTCCAGCCACCTACAACCAAATCAGATCTACACCCAGACATATAATAATAAAGATACCAGAAATTCAATATAAAAACAGAATAGTAAAAGCTGTCAGAGAAAAGAAACAGATTACCTATAAAAGAAAGCCCATCAAGATCATGGCAGACTTCTTGACATAGACCATCAGATCAAGAAGAGCATGGAGCAAAGTATTCCAAGCCCTGAAAGAAAATAATCTCAAGCCCAGATTGATGTACCCTGAAAAGCTGTCACTAGAAATTAATGGAGAAACAAGATACTTCCATGACAAAGAGGAACTGGGGGAATTTGTGGCCACCAATCTAATCCTACAGAGAATACTGAAGGACATTCTAGAGAGAGAAAAAAACAGGATTTTAGGAACAGTGGCAGAAAGGCCTCAATGAGCAGATAGGCAGTAGAATGAAGGAGAAAAGTAGACAAACAAAGGCAGAAAAAATAGCATAGCAGAAATGAGGCAGAGAAGGATGGCTAGAATCTCTAACATAGATGGCCTTGATACACTATATTGTTAATAGTGTACCAGGATTTAAAACCCACATTACTCACACCACTCTGCTTAGATGTATTATATTCTGTTCCAGTCATTCTACCTGTACTAGATTTGAGGGCACAGACAGTAATCCCAAAAATAGCAGGATATAGTACGGTAATCATCCTTAATTTCCTATTAACTTAATCTAAAGCTCTGTAAAACCTACACTATTTTACCATGACTGATTGTAATCGAATCTGGTTTGTTAGATTGCTGTTTGGTATTGATAGATTTTATTCAAAGCTGTTATGATTGATAGTATCAACTCTGAGAGTATAGCCAACTACACTGAAGATGACAAGATTCACTAGAATATCCACTCTGGTTTGATTATTACCTGCCTTTGGAGTTTTATACTGTCTACTATGTTTTATTTTTACTAATATTGTTATGTACTGCTATATTCAATTATACTGCTATATTCAATTATGCCTGATGATATAGACAATTCTATTGAAGATAATAAGAGACAACACAGTAATCATTGTAGATCACCTTGTACTGTGGTTTTATATGACTTTTTGGGTTCATGTTTTTATACGAATTTGTTTTGTTTTGTCTTGCTATCTTTTGTTTTCCCCTCTAATACAGAAAGGATAGAAATACATGTAGAGACTCATGCATGTGTAGCTGTTTACAGTCTCACTCTTTGAATATCTACTTTGTATGCTTTAATTTTGTAACTTGAACAACTATTTCTAAGAGGACAATATGTAATTTATCAACTAGTGATTTCTTACTGCTTATCTTTTTTTTTAAATTCTGTATTATCTCTACCCTTTACATGTTTTTTCTCTTTAAATCAAAAAAAGAAATCAATGCCTACATCAAAAAAGCAGAGCAATACTAAATAAACAACTTATTTTTGTACCTCAGTGAACCAGAAAAACAGAAGCAAACAAAACTCAAAAGTAGAAGAAAAAAAAAGGTCTGAGCAGAAATAAAGAACAAATGTAAAAGATGAATGAAGATCTAATTTTTTGAAAAATAAGGAAAACTTAAAAACCTTTATGTAAATTAAGAAAAATCAAAAGAAAACAAAATCAAAGCTGAAAAAGGAGGTATTATGACTGACACCACATAAATACAAAGAATAATTAGAGAAAATTACAAGCAATTACATGCAAACAAATTTATAAAAACAAAAAGATTCTGATAATTCCAAGACACTGACTAGAACAATACTCAGTTTACAAAATCATTAAGCTAAGTGTGATGACATTAGTACCTGAGAGGCTGAGGCAGGAAGGTCGCCACAAGTTTGATGCAGCCTAGGCTACATAGTGAGTTTAAGGTTAGACCAAACTACATAGTGAGACTCTGTCTCAAAAATATTTGTAAAAAAATACGTAGAAAACTTGAAGAGACAAAAATAAATAACATCATTAAATCAATAATAAAAAAGCTCCCATCAAAGAGAAGTCCAGGACCAGACAGATTCACTACTGAATTTTACCAAATAATTAAACAAAGATTAATGACAATATTTCTTAACAGTCAAAAAAGCTGAAGAAGAAGGAATTCATCCAAATTCATTTTTATTTAGAGAGCATTTATTCTGATACCCAAACCAGACAAGGACACACACACAAAGAAAAGAAAGCCACAGGTGAATATCCCTGATGAATACTAGCAAACTGAATCCAAGTGTACATTAAAATGATTATTCACCATTATCAAATGTAATTCATCCCAGAAAGGCAAGGATATATTAACATATGTAAATCAATAAGCATAATGCATGACATCAACAGATTGATAGAAGGCCAGGGATTTAGCTCAGCAGCATAAATGCCAGCCTGGCAAGTACTAGGCTGTGGGTTCAATCCCTGGTTAAGAAAAAAAAAACAGATGATAGAAAAAAACTACAATTATTTCAATAAACAAAAAAAGTTGATAAAATTCAATATTCTTTCATGTTAAAAAGTACTTGGCCCAAAGCAAGTACAGGTAAAAGAACACATTTCAGCATAATAAAGACTATGTAATAGACCAACAGCTAACATACTGAATGGAGAAAAGTCAAAAACTTTTTCTCTCTAAGGTCCTGAATTCACTACTGTTATTCAACATAATGCTGGAAGTTCCAGCCAGAGCAACCAGGGAAGAAGAAAAAATAAAATATATTGAAGTTGGAAAGGAAGACTTTATACTGCCACTATTTTCTTATACACAGAAAATCTCAAAGACTCCACCAACAAAGTATTACATTAGAACTAATAAATAGGTTCAGCAAAGTCATAGCATAAAAATCCTAAAAATCAGTCATGCTTCTATATGCTGATAGTGAGTTATCTGTTTAAAAAAGAAGCCAGTCCCATTTTTAAAAGCTACAAAAAAAATCCTAGTAATAAATTAACCAAGAGATGACAGATTTCTATAATGAAAATATTGCTGAAGGAAAGTAAGTAGCATCCCCCCAAAACATAAAGACATCTCATATTCATGGATAGGAAGAACTGATATTGTTAAAAAGTTCATATTGCCAAAGCAGTTCTCAGATTCAGTGTAATCCTATCAATACTCCCAATATATTGTTCAAGGACAGAAAAAAAAATCCTAAAATGTGTGTGGAAATCCCCACACACACACACGCACACACACACATGTCAAAGCCATCTAAAAGTGAAAAGAATAATGCAGAAGGCACAATACTACCTGACTTTAAAATGTACTACAAAACTATAGTAATCAAAAGAGCATGCTTGGACAGGCATGGTGATATATACCTGTAATCCTAGCACTCAGAAGGCTAAGGTAGGAGGATCACTGTGAGTTATAGACCCACCTGGGCTACTTATTGAGTTTCAGACCAGTCTGAATTACAGGTGAAGAACCTGTTTCAAAAAGACAGGGGGAAAAAAGCATGGTATCAGAGTAAAAAGAGAGAACAATGGAAAAGGGCTTAACCCACATATCTAGTTTATGTGCTGCCAAAGCAAGCACACTAATCCACACATCTAAAGCCAACAGATTATTCACAACAGTGCAAAGAACATGTAGGATGTGTGTGGGGTATGAGAGGCTCTTCAACAAATAGTTCTGGGGACATTGGACATCCACATACAGCAGAATGAATTTAATTCCTGATTTCTCACTCTATACAAAAACACAGAATGTATTAAAGTAAGACCTGAAACTAAGAAACTACCAGTGGAAGAAATGCTTCAGATCATTGAAATAGGCAAGGGTGTTTCTAGACAATACTCTAAAACTCAGACAAAAGAAAAAATAGACCAAAACTTTATATCAAACTGAAAAATTTTTGCACGGAAGAGAAATAACCTGCTGAATGGAATAAAATATTTACAACTGATATGGGGTTAATATCCAGAATATAAACTCTAACTCAATAACAAAAATAAAAGTCATAACAATAATAAACTGATTAAAATGAGTAATAGATCTAAATAGACATTTCTCAAAAGAAGACATGTAAATGACCAACAGATGCATGGAAAAAAAAACACTCAGCATCACTACTTATTCAGGAAATGCAAATCAAACTCAAAATGAGATGTCACATCACTTAATTATAATAGCTATTACCAAAAAGATAAAACATGACAAGTGCTTGTAAGTATGCACAGGAAACGGTACCCTTACATGTTATTCATGGGAATATAAATTAGTACAGTTATTATGAGAAAAAAGCACACAAGTTTCCCAAAAATTAATGTTACCAGGTGATCCAGCAATCCCACTATGGGCATATATACAAAGGAAATCATTTCTTAACTAAACATGAACAAAATCATATTAATTACAGGACTATTCACAATAACCAAGAAATGGAAACAAGTTAAATATCCATCAATTGATGAATGGCTAATGAAAAGGTAACATATATTTACATGGTGGAATGTTATTCAACTATTAAAAGGATGAAATCCTGTTAATTTTCCCAAAGTAGAAACCAGGAGAACAATATGTTAAATGAAATACTGTTGGCACAAAAGAGACAAATTGCACATGATTTCACTCACATCACTGTTTCATGGAAATAGAGATGAAGTCTGAACAAAGTCAAGAATGAAGAAGAAAAGAAGGGTTGGCCTAAAGGGTTGAGTTACAGTCAGACTGGAGAAATAATTTCTGGCATTCTACTGCACAATAGGTTGATGATAGATAAGGATACTCTACCATATAGTACAAAAAGGGAGTTTGAATATTTACATCACAAAGCAATGGCATGAGGAGATAGATATGCTTATCCTGACTCGGAAACTTTGCATTGTGTACATGTCTCAAAAGTTCATTGTACCCATAAATTACATAAAGTTTCATACAATTTAATGTATCAATGAACATATATAATATAATGTAATATGCTTTATATGTAGATATAATCTCACCTCCTTTTCACGGATCTTGACTCTTTTCTCTTTCTACTTTCCAAGCATATATGAGGGAAGGAGAGCTTCAAAAACATTCCATAATATTCATTGTTCAGAAATTTGTAAATACAGGGAAAGCACTAAACTCATTCCTTACAAGGTTGCTCAAAAGGGCCTCATTCCCATTTCCTAACATTTCTGTAAGAATCCCTATCATATTGTACCACAATAATGAATTCTAGTTCTGTTCAATCGAGAAACAATCCAAGCCTTTTGATGACCTCTTCATTACAAATATAAGATTCATTCAAAGTTCAAATCCTTTTGACAGTGAGATGAACTTGATTCCTTCAAAAATGAAAAAGGTGAGACTTTAGACTATTGACTATAAGATTCAGATTTGCCTCTTTCCTTTATAATTGTTACATAAAACCTGCATCTTGCTCATACCACTTCCTACTGCATTTATATCTGAACAATATACATAATACTTAGGGCCCCACAACTACCTTAATTAAACCTGCATAGAGACGTGATAAAAGAGTGAGAGTTTATTCCTTGATGAATCACTTTTGTTAAAGCAATCAACAAACTCACTTAGCAGTATGGCAAGAAATATGGCTATCACAAAGGTCACAAAAAGCAACAAATGCTGGCCAGACTCGAGGCAGGGGAGAATGGACCCTTCCACATTGTTGGTGAGAATGTAAACGAATGAAAGCACTGTGGAAATCAGTATAGCGATTTCTCAAAAAGCTAAAAAGAGAAATTCCACTCCACCCAGCTATTCCTCTCCTGGGTATATTTACAAAAGACATCATAAGATTGTGCTACATGCATACCCATGTTTATAGCAACACAATTTATAATAGCTAAGCTCTGGAAACAGCTTAGATGCCCATCATCAGACAAATGGATATATATATATGAATATATTCAGCAACAATGAAGAGTGAACTGATGTCATTTTCAGGCAAATGGATGGATTTGAAACCATAATGTTAAGTGAAATAAGTCAAACACAGTAAGTTAAATACCATGTATTCTCTCATAGAAGAAACCTAAAGTATAAAAAAAATAAAACTATAGTAAAGGAGAGGTGGTAGGAAGACTTTTTGAAGATGATGAAGGGGATGAGGAAAGGAGAGGAGATAGAGAATAAAAATGAGCAAGATATATTGATTATAAACATAGATTGACTGATTATATATGCATTATACATTGATATGTAATCAAACTAACAACTGTTCTATATAGCAAACATACACTAATAGAGAGATGAAGCAGAATGACATGAGAACTAATCTTGGTCAAGGTATAACTGAGGGAAACAACACTGAGGCTTCAGAAAATTATCACGAAGATAATTTTCTGGCATAATGATCTCTTTCAACTCTGCTCTTCCCTCTCTTCCAGTTCCTCTGTTTACTCACTGTCATGGGCCAGCTGTTCTCCAATGATGAAGAACACCAGGATTTGGTCTCAAGCTTTAAATATGTTAAGAACTCACATATGAAAAACAAACTCATCTCTCAAGACACCATCAGTGCAATTGAGCTACACTTAACAAAAGGAGACATCCTGGGAGCAAATGCTGTGATCACTGATGCATTAAAAAAAATCGGTAATACTCAACTCAACATTGCTGTGACAGGAGTATCTGGAACAGGGAAGTCCAGTTTGGTCAATGCACTGAGAGGGGTTAAGCATGAATCCAAAGATGTGGCTCCCCTCGGGGTGTGTGAAACAACCATGGAGAGATTTCCATACACTCATCCAAAGTTTCCCAATGTCACATTGTGGGACTTACCTGGCCTAGGAACCACCGGTTTCCAACCAAAAGATTATCTTAAGCAAGTACAATTTGTTGAATATGATTTTTTTATTATTGTTTCTGCTACATGTGCCATGAAAAGTGAAAGAGAACTGGCCGAAGTGATCAGAATGATGGGAAAACATTTTTATTTTGTGAGAACAAAGGTGGACTTTGACCTAGAAAATGAAAAGAAATGTAAACCATCCACATTTAATGAAAAGGCAGTGTTGCAGACGATCCGAAACAACTGTCTGGACAACTTTAAGAAGTGTGGCATGATTGAACCACAAATCTTCTTGATCTCTAACAATAATTTATCTAAGTTTGATTTTCCAATCTTAATAAGTACCCTACTAAAGGACATCCCTGTTCAAAAGGAACATGTTTTTATGCTCTCCTTGCTTAATATTGCTGAGGAAATCATGGGAAAAAAGTGAGAGTCTCTGAAGCAGTCCATCTGGCTAGAAGCCCTTAAGGGTGGACTATTGGCTACCGTTCCTGCAGTGGGCATGATCAGTGTTCAAGACAGGGAGAAGCTGAAAGCAAGTTTAAACCACTTTCAATGCCAATTTGGAGTGGATGATTTATCACTGGAGGTTTTGGCTAAGAATTTGCAAGTGCCTGTGGGAAAACTCAAGGCAATGATTAAATCTCCAAATTTGTTGGAAATGAATGATGAAGAAACAGTAATGAAAAAAGTTTGGGGATATGTGGAGAAATTCTGTTCAGCTAATGGAGGTCCCCTTGCTACAGGACTTTACTTAGGGAAAATTCATTACTTGAAACTGCATTTCCTTGACACAGTGGCTGAAGATGCTAAAATTATCTTTAAAGAATCGTGTTCAAATTTCAAACTTACCCCACCCTAAAGCTGCTGACTGTAATAAAACCTAATGTTCAACACCAGAGTCATAAGTAAATTCCCTATTCTCATATGTTTTCTTTAGAAGTCCTTACATCTTAATTATGGAAAAATGCTATTTCAGGGAGTTAAGTCTGATAGAAATTAGTATACAGTCAGACAGAGACTAGGTTCTCAAAGAAAGTCAGTGAAAAATAAAGGCATCAGAATTGTGACTGAAGATGCATCTGAAACAGGCCAGGCCTCTAATGACCAGTCCTGCATATCTCCCTAAGAGACAGACATTATATTGACTTCTATCTTGTATGAATTTTACCACCCAGCCCAGTAAGTCCAGATAGGAATAAGTTGCCCATATGGGTAACCAGAACATTTGGATCCACTCTGTCCCCAAAATGTCTTTGTTCTTTCCATGCACCCTTGCTACATGACTCATTTCATTACTGGATCAATATTAACTAAGCAGCTGTATCTGTAAGTTGATTATAGTTTGACCCACATTGTACCTACACTGTGACATTTTAGTATAAAGTACCCCTGACAGAGGACCTCGGTAGCTGCCATATTTGTGACTCTTCTTGGAAACTCAGGAGTTTTTTTTCCTCATTTCCAGTAAAATTCTCCTAACTTCTTCTTTTGGTTCATGACTTAATTCCTAGATTGTGGGACCACAAAATTGGCACATTTGGCATCCAACAGCTTGGAAATTATATTTTTCCTATATTGTTCCCATTAAGCCTGTCTTGGAGACTGGCTATTACAATCTATAGCCCCCTGTTTTATTTTGTTTTGTTTTTTGTTCTATTCTGTTCTATACTGAGGATTAAGCCCAAAGCTTTAGTATCGAGTTACATCCCTAGTGTTACAGGCAGCTGAGTTAGATAGAAATGCTATAAGCAGTCAGACAGAGCTGGGCGCTCAAGGGAACTAGTGCAGAAGACCAGACATTTTGCAACCTTGGAAGAAATAGACACCTCCCACCATGGGCCAGACCTCAAGACAAAAGATCAAACAAATACATCTAATCCCAACCCCCTCAAGGAAGAGTCACTGCTCTTTGACCATGCTACAAGACTCATTTCTCATTTCCCAACTTGTCCCTGATTTTGTTGATTTTACCTAAACAATTAATCTTATTGGTTGAACATAGTTTTATCCCATCTCATGCACACCTTGTGAGTTCCCATTTTTCCACACCATGGACCTGCCTTACCATGTGGTTCTGTTCTACAAAAGTCCCTAGAAAAGACGGTCTTTGGCAACCCATTCTGGACCTCTTCTATCCCTCTCTTTCAGACAAAAGCTTGGTTTCTCCCAATAAATATTTCTGCTCTTAACCTCTGTTAGAGTATTCTGGTGCAATACAGAAGCAAAAGTACAAAATGGACAGGTTTATTGAGGATGTTGAAAAGAGCAAACAACCCATGGTGGTTGGGCTGTCTCCTTTGACCAGATACAGACAGGCAGAAAGAAGTGGCACATGGGGCAGATGTTGATGACATAATGAGGAACCAATTGGAATTCTCTGTGTGTGCCAACAGGAAGGGGAGTTGCAATTAAGGCTGAAGAAGCAGGAAATGATAAGCATTCCTGCTTTGGCCTTCCACCATATTAGACCATTACAATAATTGTATAGCATTTTATACTGGGCCAAGAACCTTTCATTCCCATCTCTGTATTGTTAGGAAAAGGGTAAAGACTGTCTCTTACTACTTCCTGCTGGACAGGGGTGTCATGTTGGGGTATAAGGGGTTAATGGGATGACAGTCAATGCCCATGTAGAAGCTGGTGCCAGGTGTTTCAGCCAGGACAAGGAATAAATCATTGGTGAATGCTCTCATCCTAGACTGGAGAAATAAATACAAGGTGTTATGAGGAAGCAGATCACTATCATAATTAAAGGACTCAGGAGAGGGAGAAGAAAACATGCCCTTGATCTGAATGTGTCATTCCATCAGGACCTTGGTGAGGAAGAATCTGAAAAATAAGCATGGAGTTGGGAGGGATGGAGTTACAAGAGGTAATTATTCCCCCAAAGAAAGGGGAAAAGTGTAGGAAGGACTTATCCTTGGCCAAGGGGTTGAGTTGGAGAGAATGGGAAGCATGAGAAATGTAGGGAGGGCTGTTGTTGCATCACTATAAGTGACATGAAATCTTAGAGATACAGGTGTTTCATGTTTAACTACACAGGTGAGGGCAAAAAAAATTAAGATAATTGTAGTGAAAAAATTAACATACAATGTAAGGGATCTGGAAACACATAGGATAACAAAACATGACCTAGCCTGAAAGTTGTGGCTGTGGGGCCTTGGTGAGATGGAGATGGAAGACAGGAGATGACATGATCACTCAGGATGCTTAGAGTCAGGGGAATTAGGGTTAGGAGGGGACCACTTTGTTTGAGTGATGTGGAACCAGGATGGCAGTCCAGTGACCTTGACCACTGTTGGAGTTCTTAGGAAGACCAGATAGGGGCCACTCCACTTTGGTTGTAGTCCTAGTGAGAGATCTGAGGAATAAAGGCTGGATCACTATCTGACTGGATACTCTGAGGCAGACCAAACCTTGGAGTGATTTGCTGTAATGGGACTTTAGTAACTGCAACAGCAATCTCCCTGGTGGTGGGAAAGGCTTCTATCCATCCTGAAAAAGTACAGACAAAGGTAAGAAGACATTTGATAGTTTTGTGGTGGGCCAGGTATGTAAAATCTATCTGCTAGTCCTGACCAGAGGTGTTTCCATGAAATTGATGAGCAAGAAAGGGAGGAAGTGATATGTGTCCCTGAGGAGAGGTTCAAACACAGATATGACAGGTGTGAGTAACTTGGTGAGACCTGAGAGTGTGTGGATCAGTCTACATAAAAGCAAAGGAATCTCGACAATCAGGATACAGGTGAGATGGAAAAGAGGCATCTTTAAGGTCTAGGACTATGAAGTGAATAGTGAGGGGAGGAATATGAGAGAACATAGTATGAGAGTTTGGCACCACAGGATGAATTGGGGCAACACTGTCACTGATTACCCTAAGGTCTTGTTTAGATGATATGACTACGTAGGCTTGAGTATCAGGAGAATGGGAGCATTGTAGGTTGAATGGCTAGGTTTAACAAAACCATTGTATAAAAGATGCTTATTATAGGTTTAAGTCCCCATAAATGTTTGGGAGCTATAGGATATTGGAGAACACAAGGAAAAATTGAAGGATCCCTGCAATGAATTAAAACAGGCATAGCATGGGGAGCACCAATGGGGTTGGAGGTGTCTCAAACTATGGGATCAACAAGGATCCTATGAGGGAGAGGAGGGGATGGCTTTGCAGGGCATTGTGAGGGTGTTTGGAGAATGAGAGCTGTGGGGAGAAGAAGGTAAAGGAGAAGTTAAGCTCTTGGAGAAGATCCCTACCTAAAAGGGATATGGGACATGTTGGAAAGACTATAAAGCTATGGGTGAAGAAGAGAATTTGGAACCTGAATGGAATGGGCCTTGTTGAAGAGGCTGTCAACACCCACTACAGAGACTAAGGATTTAATATAATGACCTTAATATTCAGGAAGAACACTATACATGGCCTCCATGTTTACAAGTACAGAGAATATATTACCTGAGACCTCCAGTGGGACTTGAGGCTCTGAGAAGGATACCTTAATGGAGTCTGTGGGCCCTGAGCACCATCAATCTTCAGCAGCAAATCCAAGTAAATCAGCCAGTGACAAATCCAGTGGTGATGAGATCTCCTATGAGGCCAAGGAGTTAGAAGATGGCTTACCTGCCCTCTGGTGGCTAGGACAATCACTTTTCCAATGTGATTACAGAGGAGACATTCTCTCATCCAATGTCCTCTTTGTCACACTTGAAGCATGGTCTGGGAGGGGCTAGGGCAGCCCCACCTTGTTTTGGTGTACCTGTCTTAGAGATCCAGGTGTCACTGCTAAAAGACCAGATTGCTACTTTTTTCTTTTGATTTTTATCTCTGATGTTGAAAAAACACAAAAAGCCATATTAAGAAGGTCTCCTTGTGGGGTTTGAAGGCAAAGTTCAGCCTTTTGTCCTGGGATCTGGCCCAGAGCTGGAGGTGTCTGTCTTTTCCAAGGTCACAAGACATCTGGTCCTCTGTGCTGGCTCCTTTGAGGTCCAAGCCCTGTCTCACTGCCTATAATATTTTTAACTGACTTAGCTGCCAGTAGCATTTCTCCTCAGAAGAAGTAACCCAAACTGCCATCAGGGGTAATGGGTGATAACCTCTGGCTTCCTCAGGCTGAAGGGGCTGAAGTTGTTGAATGGCAGTCAGGGATACTCTGCAGAGCTTTTAATTAGTGACCCTCAGTAGATAGCAGGCATTTTCATCTTGGGTAGGCACACAGCTTTAAGTCTAGAGGAGACAAAGGCAAAGAATCAATTAAGTATGCAGAAGACAAATAATAGAATCAACAGGATATTTATGAGTATAATTTTAGTAATGGCTTCCCATAAGGAGGATAAGGATAAGGTCCAGGGAATTTTAGAAACAGATATATCATTCATTTGCCATACAC
>PVLA01010799.1:0-59510 GCA_004027455.1 Hydrochoerus hydrochaeris
CTATACTACCTTGCAGCATACCAAAAAGAAGTAAACAGTGGATCATGGACCTAAATGCAAACGCTAAAACTATAAAACTGCTAGAACAAAACTTTGTAACTTTAGAGTAGGCAAAGAGTTTTTAGACCAAAAGCACAAAATAATAAAATGCATTTCATCAAAATGTAAATATTCTACTTTGTAGAAGATATTCTTAAGGTAAGGCAAGCTATCTCTTGGAGAAAATATTTACAAATAAAATATTTGACAAAATTCTCACTCCTGAATTATATACAGTAATGTAAAAAGGCAACTGCATCTCAATGTGAAGAACAAAGAAAAGGGTCGAACAGACACCTCACCACGATATACACAGATCATGAAAATACACTCAGCATACTCAGGCCTTAGGAAAATGCAGATACCTTAACAAGGCACCTAGTACAATGGTTAAAATGAAAAAGACTGCCTATGTGAAGTATCAGTGAGGATGTGACAGAACTAGACCTGTCACACATGGACAGTGGGAATGAAAATAGCACAACCACTTTGAAAAAGACAGCGATACCTGGGTTGTCGAATTCCAAACTCAAACTTTCCACCACTCAAACAGCAAAGTTCAAACAAAACTGCTAGGTGTTGGTAACTTTGCTCAGTAGTTGAACTGAATATCCAATTTGAAGAACCCTGGATCGGGGGTGAGTGAGTTCTGTGTGGTAACTAGCCGCAGACACAGAGAGGTGACACTTCAAAGCACAGCTCTTGCCCAGACAACATACAGTACTTGTGTTAGTGACTTCAACCATTCATCACCGTGCTTTTATTTTGAACTTTATTTGTGTAAAACACCACAATCATAGCTCCAAAGAAAGTTAGCAATACCAGTAGTAAAACTTACAGGAACCATGGCAGAGCTAAAAAAAACTGTTGTGAAATCAGTTAAAGTCCTGGAAAAATGAATTCATAAGTGTAATTTCTGGGCCTCAGAACAGATTTTTTGGTTTCCCATTATTTCTTATGAGAAAAAAAGTGTTCAGTTCTCAAACTTCTCAATGTTTGAACACAAGTTTGGAAAGAATTGAGGTTGACAATGGAGAATCACTGTAATTTTAAAGTTTCTTCTAAAACTATCATATGACCAAGTCACTCCACACTTAATTATTTAACCCAAAACCTATGTCACATAATGACACAAAGAGCTTTAATTATAATAGTTCAAAACTAAAAACAGCTCAAATAGCCATTGAGAGACAAATATATATATACTGCAGGATATCCCTAGTATTCAACAATAAACAATAAGAAAAAGAATTATTGGCATAACTGCAACTGCATGGGTGAATCTCAAAAACAAAATACACAGTAAAAGAAGCAAGACCCCCAAAAAAAACCTTTCTATACTAATAAAAGACAATTAACACTTGCCTAAGGAAAATGGGGGAACAAAAAAAGGTGGGTAATACTCTATCTAGCAGTATTTTCATTTGAAAATATTAAAAATACCAATCTCTTAGGGTTACCAAACGAATTACAATCTAAAATATTTAGCAGAATTTCCTGACATGCACCAGTTGTGAAATAACAGGCCATGACCACTTCAGCAGAAGACACATCCATACTGCCCGTCTAGAAAGCAAAGGCATCTGGCAAAGGGCAGGTGTGGTCAAGGAAGGAAAGAGATGCCTTTTGGAAAAGCCTGAGAGTACAGTAAGATTCACACACAGTAAAACAAATGTCTTCCAAACCTAAGGCCAGACCCAGGAGAAGAGACCTTCAGCAGGCTGCTGTGAGAGGACAGGAAAAACGAGGTGCGCATGCATTTGGAGCAGTGTAAGGAACAGGTCTGACACAGTTGGTGGTGAGCAGGTAAACTAAAGATTAATAAAGGGAGAACAGCACTGTGAGCAGTAAGGATTTTCATAGTGAAGAAAAAAATCCAGAGGATGGGCCAGCTTTGATTCATTTTTTAGATGCACCCAATTCTGCTGTGGTGTTTGCCAGAACGTTCAATGCTTACAAATAAAGAGCCAAGTGAAAAATGGATTCATTTTTTAAAATAAATAAGCAAATAACTGTAACAGTAGTGGTATAAGACAGGGGAAAAAATCAGAAGAGAATCCATGGTGCTTTTCTTGACCTAAAACAGATGGCACCGTTAGTTATATTCTGAGGAGGAGGAAACGACCAATCCCAGAAACAGTCACACAGAAAAATAACCCTCAGTTGCCACTACAGTTTATTTTAGTGCCTATGCCACAGTTGCACAAAACCAGCAATTCTCTTTATCCAGATCTCATGGTAAAAAATAAAAAATTAAACTGACCTTTGGAGTTCCACAGTCACATTCTTCTCCAGGGTCCACCAATTTATTACCACAGGAGGGCGCACTATAGGCTTCATCAGGCTTTGGTATGTTAAGAAGGCAGTTTCCTCCTTTATTTAAAGTTAACTTCTCAAAATCCTCTGCACTGCAACTGCTGAAGTTTCTGGATCCCCTATAATAAGCATTAAGAAAAAAAGATCTTATAATGATTGTTTGTTTTGAAATGTTTAAATCATGTCTTTAACCAAAATGAAATACTGAAAATGCTAAAAATAAGCTAACAAAAGTTGACAGAAATGAGAACTAGTAACTATTCCTAATAAATATAGAACATTAAAGCTACTATATAATGGTCCACAATTTTGGTTACATTATATTGTACCTCCATGAAAATAATCTTCTAAATATATCACTTACACTGAAACACAAAATCAAAATTTTCAGGAAGAAAGCACAAAAATTATCTAGTCTATACAGAATTAAGTTTTCTTACCTAATATAATAAAGGCACAAATTTATTATAGACTAGTTATATATTGTCCCTAATCTTTTCTCATTCTGCAAGATAACCCTCTTCCCTTCTCTACCCCCACTATCATTCCTTGGGAGCCACAGAAAATGTGAACCAGCAATTTCGGTACAGATGCACCATGGCCACTAAGATGCAGCAAGACGCACCCACAGCTGGAAGCCCTGGTCTCTAGGAACCCAAATCACATTAAAACTTTTATCAGTTGAGCATGGTAGTGTGTCTAATTCCAGCACTCTGTGAGACTGAGACAGGAGAATTGCAAGTTACAGACCTGCCTGGATAATTTAGGGAGAAACCATCTCAAAATAAAAACTAAAAAGGCTGGGGATGTAGCTCGGTTCAATTCGCAGTACCACGGGGGGCGGGGGGCAGTATCAACATTTGTGGTCTGAGCTGTTGATACACTATCAAAAAAAAATTTTAAAGGTCACAGTGAAACCCATGAATTTATATAGTCAGTATGTGTTAATAAGTTTAATCAGGAAAAAAAGAGAAATAATTGCTAGGCTCAGTATCAACAAGCCACGATGTTTCCTTATAAGAGTTTCACCGTTTTAAGTCTTACAATCTTCGTTATCCATTTTGAGTTGATTTTGTGTGTGTGTGAATTGTGAAAAAATAAGGGTTCAGTATCATTCTTTTGCATATGGAAATCTAGTTTTCCCAGCACTCTTTATTGAAGGAACAATATCTTCTCCACTGTGCCCCCTTGATGCCCTTGTTGAAAATCAGTTTGCTATGCAAGTTTGGGATTATTTTCTTTTCTGTTCCATTGCTCTATGCGTCTATTTTTAAGCCAATGTAATTCTATCTTGATTACTATGACTACAGCATGAAAAAGCTTCTGCACAGCAAAGGAAATAACAAAATGAAGGCAGCCTACAGATTGGGAGATAATACTTGCAACCCATATATGATGAGGTTAATATCAAAAATGTATAAATTCACACAACTCAATGGCAGCAAAACAAAGAATATAATTTAAAAATGAGCACAGAAACTGGGTGCATTGGCACATGCCCATAATCCCAGCCACTCAGGAGGCTGAGGCAGCATAACCACTTCAACTACAACAAGGGCTACTTTGAGAGACCTTGTCTCAAAAAAACAAATTAGAAGGGTTGAGATGTAGCTGTGATACAGTGTTTTTCCAGCATTCAGTCTCTGAGTTCAAACCCCAATACTGAGAAAAGGAGAGCAAAAGACTTGAATACATGTCTCAAAGATGTAGCAATGACCAACAGGTATATGAAACAATGCCCAGTATTCTTAATTACCAGGGAAATGCAAACCAAAACCACAGTGAGATCTCACCTTACACTGTTAGGATAGGTTTTATTCCAAACCTAAGGCAAGTGTGGGCAAGGGTATGAAGAAAAGGAAATTTGTCCGCTGCTGGTGGAAATGTAGATTGGTGCACTGAGATTCCTAGAGGAATTAACAACAGAACTAGCATGTGACTCAGCAATCTCTCTTCTGGATATACATGCAAAGGAAATCAGCACTTTATAAAGATACCTGCACTCCCATTTTTGGCATTATTCACAACAGCCAAGATGTGAAACAACATAAGTATCCATTAGTGAAAAAATTACTTGGTGTGTGTGTGCAGGTGTGCACGTGTGAGTGAAATAAAGAACAATTCCAACTTTATACGAGTAAAAGGAGACCTGCCATATGTCATATGGGTGAACATGGAGGATATTATCTAAGTGAAGGAAGCCAGATACACAAAGAAAAATACTGCATGATGTCACTTACATGTGAAACGAAAAGTAAGTCCACAGAGACAGAAAACACAACAGTGGTTATGGCATGGGAAGGAAGGGAATGGGAAGATGTAGGTCAGAGGATATAAAGCAGCAGATATGAAGGATGACCACACTGAAAGACCTAATGTACAACACAGGACCACAGTTAATATTGTACAGTATTAAGGGTTTTTGCTAAAGAGTAGATTTTTAGGTGCTCTTGCCACAAAGGAAAAAAACAGGATGACAGATATGTTAATCTGCCCAACTGCAGTAGCTATTTCACCACCTACATGTATATCAAAGCACTGCATTATACATTTTAAATATATATAATAAAACTTTTTCTTCAAGGGAACTTAGTGCCATTGTACAGAAAAAAAATGGTGCAGGATATTGGAAAAGGACAGGGAAAGGTCTCAGTGAGGCTGCAGGCAAATTCTGACTAGAAAGAGTTAAACTTTTGCTAGAGAAAGCAATTAAGAGGAAAAGCAGGGAGAAATAATAGACAGAGCCTGGCTTTGCTGGGTGCCAGGGCCCCAGCTAGAGTTAGTCACCTCTCAACTCCCTGTGAAAAAAAAGAGCAGGCAAAGGCAAAAACTTTGATTCATGGAAAGAAAGATCTAGCACAAAAACTTGTCACAATAACAGAAAGTCTTGTTTTCCATAATCTTTCTTGCCACTCTTAAGGATAATCGTGAAAAGGAGTCCTTTTGCATAATATCAATCATCTGTTCATTCAACAAATATGTGCTGGGCATCAAGGCACTCCTCTCTGTGCAAGGGATGGAACTGAACACAAAAGCCAAAACCCCTCCCCTGTGCAGGCTCCCTCCTAGTGAGCGAAGCAGACTCTAAAGAAGTGAAATGGACAGATCAGAAAGTGAGGAGTGCTATGGTGAACAAGGGAGGGAGCAAAGGCAGTGAGCTGTGCAGGGAGGAGCGACAAAGGCAGGCAGGGCAGGCACTTTAGTCCTTGTGACATTTTTAATCAAAACTGGGTATGTGATATAGGAGAAATATAACTCCCAACCTGTTAGGTGTCACATGTGCCAAGTTCATGGTCTCACAACATTGAGAAATAAAGTCACAAACCAAAGGAAGAAGTTAGGAGAGTTTATCTAAGTTAGGAGAGCAAAGTCACAACATGGGTCAAACTACAATCATCCTGCAGAATTACAAGTATAGCCACTTAGCTAATATTGATCCAGTAGGGAAATGAGTCACATAGCAAGGGCACAGGGAAGAACAAAGGCATGTTTGGGAAGGGATGGATCTGGATGCTCTGGTCACCTTCACCCAGGCTACTGATGGCTATCTGGACTCAGTGGACCAGGTGGTGCTAATTACAGCATAACCTCAAGTTGTTGTTTATCCCGAGGGAGGCCTGAAGCCTGGCCACTGCATCTCTGTCTTGAGGCCTGACCTTCTTCAGATGTACCTCCAGCCACAATTCTGATGTCTTCATTTTTCACTGACTTCCTTGAGAGCCCAGCCTGTCTCTGACCATATATTTCTATAAATAGCTTCCTTTATTTATGGGGAGAATATCATAGAGAGAAGGAATAAGAGGTGCAAAGAAGCCCATGTGGCATGTCTGCTGAACAATAAGAAAGCCAGAAAACTTGCAGCAGAGCGAACCAGTCAGGGACTGAGTAATGATGGATACACTCAGCAGAGGGGAAAACAGAGCACTATAAAAATGTCTCTTTTCACTATGAGTGAAAGGGGGACCCTGGGATGGGGTGAGGAAACAATGGAAAGCATGGAAGGGGAAACACAGGATTTGATTTACACTTCAGTAGGATTGTCACAATTGCTATGTTAAGCAAACAGAATGCAAGACAAGCTTTTAGGAGAATCTACTCAGCATGATGAATCAGAACGATAATAGCAGAAGCAGGAAAGAGTGGCTGGATTACTCATGACTAACAGGAAAGACATTATGCTGAAGGGTACCAGAAAAAAGAGAAGGCTGATGCCAAGATTATGGCTGAGACTAGCAATGACAGAAATCATCTACCAGGAAATGATTTTAAAAACCACAATAGACAACACATTACTGGAAATAACTAGAACATATTTCCACCAATGCTGTCCTGATCTTGATAACCTGGAATGCAGGAGTGCAATGAGGAGTGAAAAAAGGACACCTGATTAGGAAGGCTTTCTGATGGTGGCACTTAGGGGCAGAGTGAAGAAAGCCTCCCTGGAAGAGCACGTCACACTTTCAGGAACCCAAGAGTGACAACTGAGAAGAATACAACAGGGCCCCAAAATATAAATAATAAAATCATATCACAAAATTAGACATACATTTTATCAAACAGAATTTGCTCATTTCGACTGAGTTATTTGAAAGAAAACAAATATCTTCATCACTTGTATCCAAGAAAGATTTATGAGAAATCAGTATTTATTAAGCAGCATATGACAGGGAAGGTATGACATTTGCACTCAAAAAAAGATTCAATACAATCCAAATTAAGGGTAACATCATCCTGCATTAGAAAGTATTCTTACAAAAAAATTTTTTAAATACGATGTCTTATACACTATCAAAACATAATGTGAAGACAAAAGATACTATAAAAAAAAGGGGGGAAAAAACAGATTTAGTCCAATAAAGTCTGATACTCAGATCATCATATAAAACATTTGTGCTTGTTTGGCCTGAAAGAAAAATGACAATCTTGAAAATTTTGGCAAAAAAATAAAATCCACCAAGAATAACATATCATATTTGATCAGAAATCGTACAAATGAACTACACTAAGTAAAAGAACAGCTAGGTTTAACATTGGACTACATAAGATATAGGATGCATGAACTGAAAGATGTCAGAAGAAATTACCTAGAAAGAAACAAAATGATAGGCAACACATAACCAAGGACAAAAGTCAAAGGAAACACAGGGACATCTTATCAACAGTCTACTAGATTCACAGAAGAAAGACAGCGAAGCACTATGTGCAGAGAAAACATGGGAAAAAGTAATCTATAAAGACACATTCACTGAGCACTTTCCACAAGTGATGAAAAATATCAAATCGTAAACATTAAAACATCAAAAATTCCATAGCACAACATGAATACATTTGTGTGTACATGTGTACATGTTTTGTATAAATTTGTATTTCTCAACCTGAACATGATAGTGAAACTTTAGCAAAAGGGAAGGGGGCTAAGAAATGGAGGGAGAGCAGAAGGAGGGGAAGAGGATGTCAAAAGAATTAGGATGCATCATGTACATGTCCCAACCACCTGAAATGAATGTATTCATGATATATTACAAACAGGTACTAATAAAAAAACATAGTGAAAAAAAGAAAGAAAGAAAACCACACAGAAAAGAAAATAGCCAGAGCTAAATAGATTTGCTCCAGTAACAACCTTGTGGCTGACATCTCAACAGTAACATGAGAGCCAGACAATAAAAAAATACCAATGTGGTGAAAGAAAATACAATAACTGATGATCTAGAATCCTACTTTCAACAAAAAAGGATTTTTTTCCACTGGAATCAGGAACAAGACATAGCCACTCTCTTTTGCTGCTTCTAGTCAACATAAACCTAGCCAGAGCAATTAAGCAAAAAAAATCTGGAAAGGAAAAAATAAACAGAAATCAAAGGCATCTAAATCAAAAAGAAAGTAAAATTGTCTCCATTTGCAGATGACATGATCATAGACATAGAAAAATCCCAGGTGCACAACAAATGGCTGTTAAAACTAATAATTCAGTAAAATTGTAGGTTACAAAAACAGCACACAAAAAAATCAATTGCATTTCTACACATTAACAACAAATCACCAGAAAATCAAATAATGCCACTTATAACAGTATCAAAAATAATAAACTAATAAGGAATAAACATAATCAATGAGGTGACTTTCATACTAACAACTAAACACTGCAAAAAGAAATCAAAGATGATAGAAACAAATATAAAGTTAACCTATGTTCATGGATAGTAAGAATGAATCATGGTAAAATAATCCACATTACTCAAAGTGATCTATAGAGTCAATGTCATCCCTATCAAAATTCTAATAACATTCTAAACAAATTTTTTAAGATTTCCAAAATTCACCTTACACCACAAAATATCCCAAGTAGCTAAAACCATCCTGAGAAAGAACAAAGTCAGAAACATCACATTTCCAAATTTAAATATACATTACAGTAATTAAAATAGCGAGGTACTCACATAAAAGCAAATACACAGGCCACTGGAACATACTAAGAAGACAGGAGTGAGTTCATGTATGAACTCCCCATGTAAAATCTCCCCCTACAAAAGGCTCATGTGTTAAAGGCTTAGACGACAACAAAATTAATGTTCAGTGGTGAAGCTTTTAGAGTGTTTTGTTTGTAGTGAACTGAGAAATGAACTCAGGGCTTTAGGCATTCTATGCCAGCACTATACTGAGTTACAACCTCAGCCTGCTGGATCACTGGGGCAGACTTCATTAATGGTATCATCCACTGACGGGTTCGTAATTGAACAGACTTGGAATTGGAAGGTTGCACAAACTGTGCTAGGTGGTGGAAACTGTGGAGGAGGTCGGTTACTGGGGTTATGCCACAGAAGAGTACACCTTGTCTCCACCCACTTCCTTGTACTCTTTCTCTTCTACTCTGCTTCCTGGCTGCCATGAAGGGAGCAGCATTCTTCTACCATACTTCTTCTGCCTTCCCACAGGCCTAAAGCAATGGGGCTGGCTAACATGGACTGATACCTCTGAACAGAAAACAAAAATCTTTCTACTTTTAAGTTTACTTTCTCAGGTATTTTATCAAAGCAACAGAAAGTTAATATACACACGCGCACACACGCACACACACACAATCAACTGATCTTTGACAAGAAAACAAAAAATACACCATTAAAAGAAGATAATCTCATCAATATAATGCTGCTGAGATGACTGCATATCCACAAGCAAAAAATGTAACTGAACTCCTATCTCAAACCATACACAAAAATTAACTTGAACCATTTTAAAGATATTGAGAACATAAGATCTTAAATTGTAAAACTCCTAGAAAGAAAGAAAAAACTCTATGATATCGTTTGGCAATGATTTCATGTATCCAACACCACAAGAACACACAACAAAAATGAAAACAGACAAGGGAGGCTACAACAAGCAAAATACCTGCAAAGCAAAGGAAATGACCAACAGCGTGAAAAGTCAAGTTAAGGAATAATGGAAAATAGTTGCATACCATACAGGTAAATATCCAAGGTACATAAGAAACTCCTACAATCCTATAGTATAATAATAACAGTAATAATAATAGCTCACTACAAAAACCAGTAAGGAACTTGGGTAGACAGACAATTCTCCACAAACATTCAAAAGGCCACCAGGTATACGAAAGGTTGTTTTATATTACCCATCATTAGGGAGAGGAGGTCAAAGCTGCAATGAAATATCAGCTCACATATAAAGAGTATATTATCAAAACACAAAAGAGAATGAGGATTGGTGAAATGGAGAAAAATTAGAATTCTTACATATTCCTTTAAATTGCTGGTGGGGATATAGAACAGTGCAGAACTATGGAAAATAACATGGATATTCCTTTAAAAATTAAAAAAGGGCAAGCATGGTGGTGCATGTCTTACTGCAGAGTCTGCCCAAAAAAATGTGTGCACACTTCAGGAAAATAAACATAGTATGATGTTTTCTCAATAGATGGTGTTGCCTTCATATGTGGGACTCTAGAGGATGCAGGATACCACAGAAAACCTACTATTCCACCGGCCCTTAGAGAAGAACCTGAAAATACTATGTGGCAATCTCAGTGACCAAGGTTACCAGGCAGTGGTTCACCATATTAATAAATGCCTGGAAGCTCATGGCCACCACTTTGACTATCTTGTGTAGTTGTAGAGACCAAAGGTAATTTGTGTTAATCTCATGCTGTCTTGATAAATTTGGTATTAAAATATTTATATAAGTTTTTCTTTTCCTGAAGTCTGTATACACTTTTTTGGCAGGCTCTGAATTTTATTAAGTATATATATTATCACTTATATATAGTATTTCATTGCATATATATATGTCCATATATATAAGTCCAATTATGTACTTATTTCTAAGTCTTCTCTTTATTCATTATCTTAGCTAGAACTTCCAAAACAAGCAAAAGCAGGTTGAGTGTTCCTTATCCAAACTTCTTGGAGCTACAACTATTACAAATTTCAATGTTTTGGGGCTTTTTCACAGACTTTACCAGCTGAGCACTCTTAATCCAAAAATGTGAAATCCAAAATGCTCTGAAATCTGAAACTTTTCACTGTTATGTTGGTGCTCAAAATGTTTTGGATTTCAGAGCATTCTGGACTTTGGCGTTTCAGATTTGGGGTACCTAACTTGTAACAGTATTGGTACTAAGTATTGTATATGCTGGATATTTTGTTTTTTCCCCCAAGTCCTAATCGACACAATACTTCTCTCATGTCCTATGTTTAGGATTGGGCTATATGGACTGCATCCAATTAAATGTAGCCAAAAGAGGCACTGGCAAAGATAAACTGGGAGGAGAATAGGGTTAACTAATACCCCTGGGGTCCACTCTATCAGGTCACCTCATGCTGGCAGTTCTGCCTCCACTCCTATGAGAACAGCTACCTCCTCTCCTATAGCTACAGCCATCCTTACCAAGATCCAGGAACAGAACTCACCTTTTACATCTGCTTCATGCCCAGGGCCAACTATATTCCAGTTAGCAAAACAAAAAACAAAAACTCCCTCTTTGGACTCTGCCCTTAGGGAAAATGATGAATCACCTTATACATATATGAGTTTATCTTACATTCATGTTTAAGGTTCAACACACAGTAAGTTTTAAATATGGTATTAATAATACCCTTCAAAATGTTTTAATTACACTTTTGTCTCTTCGATGTAAGATTTTGATACTTCTGAACTCAGAGCTTTCTGTTCTCCCTCACTGTGCTGAGAAAATGAGGCCTGCTGTTTTTCCACCACCACAGTCCCCTCAGCCCTCGCAGACTTCCCTGTCCCACTCTATTTCATTGCCATAGCCTTTATTACCGTTCAGCATTCTACACTGTTTCTTTATTAGGTGACAGTTTGTCTACCCCCACTACATGCCAACTCCTTGAAAAGCAAGTCTTGAACTCACTGAGCGTTCTGAGTGTTCAGGTAAATGGAGAAAGTCTGGGTCCATTCCTCATTGCTTCTTATACCACTTTAACTTTTATAACAGCATTCTCTCATAACATTCTTTCCCTAACCCTGAGTACACTTTTATTTTACCTTAATCTCTTATATCACTGTTCATTACTCACTTATTTCCCTGAATTCCTATCTTTTCCAAATACATTGCCAATCAAAACAAATGCCCAAATTTACTTGCTTTTCCTACAGGAATTCCTTACAAACATAAGCCTTTTCTTAAGCATATATTTTTTATGAAAGATAGTTTTTCATAAGCACTGTTTTAATTCTTCCGTATCTGTTTCTGAGCCTAGCAGTTGCTCAAAGAGTATAAATCCTGCCTGAGTCTTCCCTCTGCACTGGCCTGTGCTTAGAACTGTCCTTGGCTCTTTGGTGTGAATATCTGGGCCATGGATATCCTCACATGGAATCTCCCTCTGAATTTGTTAAATATGACCATCTCTTGTATCTAATTTTCAGTCAGGCTCAGCTTCTACTCCATGTGTGCTCAGCATTCTGCTCAAGATGCTGCTACTAAATTAGAAGTGCATCAGGCAGAAGAAGATCTACTCTTGGGTCCTCTGCTATAAGCATTTTTGAATCGTTTGACCCAGACTTCCTGACTTCAAACCTCAGTTAGGAATTCAAATGTATGGTTCACTTGCCACATCCACAAGTGGACATGTTACATACATCTCATTAGATTGCTGAGCAGGAAGTGTGTGGATACCTCTGAAGTGCTCAGAACAGTGTCTATACATAAGAAAGACATAAATAAATGCTATTTTTCTCCCCCTCTCTGCATTTCTCCTACTTTTATCTTTATAAAACAGAGGTTGTTAATAAAAACATGCCAAGGTTTCTTTTTGCTTAAAGTGAGTATGATGCACTTTCTCAAATGGAGTTTGTGGGTAAATGTTTCAAACAGTACAAATCTAATACAATCTATGTTGAATGTAGCATGTAAATTTTTCCATGTTCCTATATTCTTCTGGCCTATCTACTGACTTACAGAGTATCATTACACATCTAGACCTATAAAAAGTATTTCTTTCTAAAAGCTCTCTAAAACTAAATAAAGCAGAATGCTCATTGATGAATTCCAAGGAATCAGAAATTTTTCCCTGTTTTTTCATCATAGATTAAATATTATTCAAAACTTAAGAAACCTGGTCTACAATACCAAATTAAGAGTAAAGGATTCGATTACTCACGATGCGCCTGAATTCATGATGCAGCTCTTTGCGCCACAGAAACAATCTCTCCCATCGTCGTGATTCATTCCAAGGTTATGACCCAGCTCATGAGCAACAATGGATGCGAAGGTCTCCACAGTGATTTGTCCAAACTATCCAAACATAGGAAGGTAGTAATTAGGCTTCTGAATAAAAAGGAAGTGTTTTGTTTCTCACATTTTTTTTTCACAAAAGAAATTTCATGCACTAAATGTTGACAGCATGTATGAATCTTGCATCCAGTAAGTCTATACATTTCACTCTAATAATGGTATGACTCGTATCACTGAGGTGGAGATGGACCCTTTAAGCAATAGATCAATAACCTTAGCCCCAACACACTGAGTACTCAAAGTAGTTAACAATTCTTCTGAATAGACTGCTTTCTCATCCACTAAAAGATGCTAATAAACATAGTAAAGATTAGGAAAGTTGATCCAGAGTCAATGACAAGAACACACTTTTTGCTTCTACTGTGTTCTTCATAATACCCAAAATATATTTTAAGCACCAAGGAAGGAATATAGTCAAAAAAATACTGCTGTAATGCAGATATCCAAAGCTGGACATCAAGAACAACATACCACGTTGATCCCGCCTGCGTGGCTCCTTGAACACACTGTCCCAACAAATGCCATCCCTGCAGTCCCACCGAAGCCTTTCTTCCTAAATGAAAAGGCGAACGTTATAGAAGGTATTTGTAGAAAAGGAATTATCCTGTTTCTATGGATAATGTTAAATGGATTGGCAAAACCTACAAAAATGCAAGAAAAATGGCATAGACAAGTAACAATATGCAAATGGAAACAGCACCATCTTTTCTCCTTTCATTATCAAAAAATGAAACTAACATTACAACTGCATTTAAAAGTTTTTTTCAGACACATGATACTTTCATATACACCAAGCCAAGTTCTTTGTTTTTTAAACTTCTAGATGAAAAACATTCTGAAAATGTACTGCATTTGTTTGTTTGACAAATCTTGATGAGGAGAGTTAACAAACCTAGGGAATTTATTTTCAAGGGTGGCCGCAAGGCATGGTGCACCAGGATCAGGAGAAGTCACAGTGGTCACCATGCTGGTCCTCAATCTGCCCACATGGCCTCAGGCCTGCCTCTTCTGCTGGAGTGCTCTTTCCTAGCACAGTCCCCCCAGTTCACCCTGGCCCTCCTTCAGGTCCTCACTTGCAAGTCATGTCAGTCTGGCTTGCCCCAACCAAGTTACCTCAGATTTCAATCTTGTTCCTCTGATACTTTCATAGCTATCCTTCCTATTTTCTTTTCTCCTTACCACTCATCATTACTTAACACATTATATACACTTATTTATCTCATTTACAGACACTCTCTACCTCAGAACTTAAGTCCTGGTTGAAAACACTGAATAAAGATTCCATGAGAGGAGGTACTTTCATGTATTTTGGTCACTGCCATGTCCCAGCATCTAGGGTATACACTGGATAAATGTCTTTTAAGTGACTAAGTAACTCCTTCCCGGGGGCATCTGATGAGCCTGGAGAAGATGACAAAGCTCCTGACACATGGGATTACCAAGGAATCCCTTCAGCTGATAGTGAACCCCATAGTCCCCCAAGACCCACTCATGTATTCGTCTTCCAAAAGGCTTTTTAGTGCCCCATTAACTACAAACAAGCTTCCAAAGACCACTAAACATCTGAGAAATGTATTCAACAGAAGAAGGAGAAAAAGAGACCAAATAACAGAGGGAGAAAGCAGTTGGGCAGATAGAGTTGGGAAGGGCACAGTACACAAGCATGATTCCGGCTCCGTCTAGCCGCATGACTCAGACGGTATTGTCACTGGAATGAGGATACTTGCATGTGCAATTTTACTGAAAATTAATTTAAAAACAGGATTTGGGAGCTATAAAAGCCTATTTATTTAGGCATTTTCAGTGTCTTCCTTCAAATCAAGCCAAACTCACAAGAGAAAACAAAGAAAAAAATAAGAAGAAAAATCAGAGAATCAGGACAAGAAATACAATACTCTAGCAAAGGGAATCCCAGGAAAAAATGAATAAAAATAAAACAGAAGATGAAATCACCAAAAAAAATTCAATAAAAACTCTAAAAACTGAAGGACATCAGTTTCTAGTTTGAAATTACCCACTGAGGACACAGTACAGTAAGTGACAAAAGGCCTAACCATAAACATCATCAGGAAAACTCAGAAGCCTGAGAGTCACGAGGAGATCTTAGCTTACATTGACAATGAAACACTACAGGCCACATGCACAGGACCAGGAATAGGAATGGTTTCATGGTTCTGAAGAGTAATCTGGGATCTATGAAAGTAACTCAATGGCAGAGTGCTTGTCTAGCAGGTACAAGGCCCTCAATTTGATGGGGGGGTGGTCAAAAGACAATAGCACAGTGCCTTCAAAACTGCCTAGAGCTAGGGTGTAGCTCAGTGTCACAGCACTTCAACAGTGACAGCTAAATCTCCAGGACCACCTCTGAAAGGCTGAGGATTAACCTGCGCTCACATTGGCAGCATCTTTAAATTCTGTTCTCAGACTTGAAAACACATTGTCAAATATACAATAGGTCCATTTTTTTCTTTCCATGCAGCCTTTTGTAAAAGGCAACTAGAAAATATACTATACCAAAATAAGGACATAAATTTAAGAAAGGAGGAAATGGGATATAAGGAAGGAAGGATCTAACACAGAAGAGAGGTCTCTGTATCATGTCATATCCTATGGTATCAAACAACTGTTTCCTCACTTAGATGCAAAAAACCTTGAGAATGAAATATATATGTATACATACACATATGTATGTCTAGTACAATAAAATAAGCAAAAATATTTTTTCATCATTTCTTTCACAGTACTTTTTTTTAAAAAAAAACCACTTACAGAACTAACTGTGCACTGTCATGTCTCCGACGTGTTATTAGAAACTTCTCCCGCCACTGTACAAAGTTCCCCAACACATCACCAGCACCCCCAGCTATACTGATCAGGTTTCCATTTGTCCAAATCTCTAGTCCAACTAGCACTACTCGAATATTTAACATAATATACATCTAGGAAGAAAAGAGAAATAAAAACATAAGAAAATCTTTAAACCACATGAAGTAACACAACTATTTAAATTAAGAGCTCCTTTTCCAACACAATATCTTTCCTTCAGTACAGTGACACTCGTAACTTCTCAGAAGTCTCAAAAGAATAACAGAGATTCATACATGGTAAGTAACTAAAATTCAAAATCCTCTTTATTGCCCATTCTAAAATCTGACAACAATGAAAATTAACTTTTTTGGTGAATTTTGTTCCAAAACTTGTCCTGGAGTAATGCAAGTCTACTCATATTCTGTCCTTATCCCATTGCTGCAGTGTGGATCCAGACTGTTTCCCAGAAGCTGCTGTGTGGGGGTCTTGATCTCCAGGGTGGTACTGTGCATAGGCAGTGGAACCTAAGTGCCGAGGCCTAATAGGAGGCCTTGAAAGGACTCTAAGAATCCTTCCCTTCCTTTTCCTCTCTTTTGCTTCATGGCAATGAGATAAGTGGCTCTGTTCCACCACACACTCCTGCCATGGTGTGCTCATCATAGGTCTTGAGCAATGGGGCCAATGGAACAGACTCAAACTTTCAAAACTATAAACCAAATCAATCTTGTATCATTAAAGGTTACTTATGTCAGGTATTCTGTTACAGTGATGGAAGCACATGTAAGGTAACTATTCATACCTTTCACTGCAAAAACACCAATGAGTATGATCACAAAGTGCTATCCCATGATCTTCTTGGAGCTGTTATATATTATAAACCGTAAAACCTTTCTAAATTCTTATCCAAAATTCTAATCACATACAAAGATTTCAGCTAAAGAACTATGAAACTCATATCTATTTCACAAAGGTACTGTGAGAGATAAATCAGTTAATAATACAAAGCATTTGCTCTGTTTCTAGTACTTGGCAGAATGTTTCTATCACCATTGTCATCATCATTATCATCTCTGTCTGTTATCAGGGAAATAAATGTCTTATAGGTTAAACAAGTTTCTTACTCTTTATGATCTCTCATGGAATAAAATCCAGTATCTAAAACCAAATCACATATATACGCACACACACAAAACTAAGATTGACATATTATAGTCCCAGGGAAGGAGGCAGCATTACGCAAAACAAGATTCTCTCAATAAAAATTTAAAGATCTTTTCATAAACAACAAAGTACCTAAGCCTACTGAAAGATGAAGTAGATGCTAATATGAAATACTGTAATTTTCTCAATCTTTTTTGCATTTGTATATTCCTTTCAGACACTAAGAAAAGTTACAAGACAAACTAGAAAAAAGATCTTTCAAAGACTGAGTCACATAAGCTTATGACAATCAGAACTCAAAATGAGACAATTTTTAAATTCTGTTTTGAGGCTATGAGAGACAGGGCAGAATAATCCTATATACAACTTACGCTATCCAAGTAGTTTGCTAAATGAATCATTTCTTCTCTGACAGCAGTCTGATTTCTTCCCATCATATCATACTGTAAAAGCAAAGAAGTCAAATTATTATCATTAATAATTTAAGAATAAAAATATCATCTGTTTCAATGAAAATAACAATCTAAACATTTCCTCTGAACTAAAAATTGAGGCATTTAGCCATTTATCAACATTTTAAATCAATAAATCTAAGTGATACAAACTAGTGATTAATAGAAATAAAAGGAAAGCAGGCCCAAGTGTCAAATGAACACAATGAAATCATTTTTTTTCAAACTGGTATAACTATAAAACAAGTTTTCCTCTTAATGCCTTTATCCACTTTAACGCAAATATGTTTTTAAGCATTTCAAAAACATAGCTTTAAATAATCAAAATGCATAGATAAAGGAATAAAAAGCAATCTAATAGATGTCTTGATCCTTTCACCTCTTAGGCTAATGATGCTAGCAATAAACTGTTTCTAAACTCTGAACTAAAATAGTTATGAGAAACTAGCTATGATTGGACATTGAAAAATCATATGTGGATAGTTTGACCAGATTTAAGCAAAATAATTGATATAGCTAGTTCTGAGTCCCAGTCAAATTCAAATGTCTATTTGAATATTATTTTATACAACCAACATACTAACCCAAAAAAAATTTTTAAAGATTTTATAACTCTGTTCTATGATAAAATGTTAATATCAGAATATATCACTTCATTAAACAAGCATGTTACTGTGAGTCTCCTACACAGGAAAAAAAATTAATACACTGGACAGGGCTTGATGGAAATGGTTTATCTTAAACCATTTTCTACCTGCATATTACAAATCTGTCTGGAGACAGCAATTAAGAAAAGCACTTTAAACTTCTATTTTTCATAATTAGATATGCCTAGTGTGCATCCAAAGCAGTTACCTATATGGTACATCTGTAAACAAGTACACCCAAGAGGACTCTAATTCCAACAAAAATACATTATCATGTTTCTCATACATTAAGTATGTTTTGCTGTTTACATTTTCCTTGTAAAACTGTGTAACTATTATTTGTTAACATTGGGCAGGAGTATGACTTATAGCAGACAAGCTGAGCAGTGTTTTGGTGATGGGATCATCTACTACAAGACAGATAGGTAAGACACTGACGCCCAGTAGCCGGAGGAAATTGTAGGTATTAGAATTAGGATTCGCTACTCGCACTTCAAGGCTAGTTATACTGACCTTCTGAGTGTTCAACAACACTTTGATCTAAGAAAGATCAAAGGCAGAGAGAACAGCCAATATTTTGGTCATTGTCCTCTATGGTCAGCCAGAACCCAGGCTTATGGAACCTCACTGCAAGTCCAGTGAGTCACCCAACCTCCTGGGCAGGGGACTATTGGACCCCAGAGACAGGAGACCACCAACGTGCATTCTGCAAAAACTAGGGTCACCAGAGTGGGAAATGTTCGCATGCTTCCAAGGGAAACCATACAGTCAGACAAGAATGTGACCCATCCTAACAGATGACACAGCCAACAGAAAAAGAACCAGGGAAGCCAAAAGGCTCATCAAGTGTCCATAAAAGTAACCCCTGAGGAGCGTGACTGACCTTAACCATAAAAAGGAGGTTAAGTTTGATTGCCTACTCTGTACTGAACATCTAATAGGAAGTACAACCCAAGCAAACAGTTACTAATAAGAATAATAATATTAAAATGAAGAGGAAAGGAGAGGAAATGGGAGAGGCAAGGTGGGAAGACGGAGGCAGTGAGGGAGAGTGAGGGATACAGAGAGAGATAAGGGATCTTTGTCCACTTCTCCTTAAGAGTAAGACAGATAAAGTCAGGAGTGGGAGATGACACAGTCAGAAAACACCATAGGAACAGAGGATACACAGACTCCTGGGCCCCCTTAGCCTGCTACTCATTAGAAGCAGAATTTGTGTTTTCTCTTAAGGAAGTCAGAGACTTAAAAGTGATTTTTGCTAAAAACAGTGACTTAACTTGGGTCTGCAAATGCCCAATAGGTAACTAACAGTAGAACAAAATTTGACCTTTATTTTGTAAAGTGCTGGGTCAAATCTTTCTCAGATAGATATGTCAGTCATTTAGGGAATGTCTGTCTGAAAGTAACAAACCAGGGTTATGGGCCCTTGAAATTTACTTAGTCTATCTCACTACCCTTCAAGAATGCAGACACCAGGGTAACCAACTTACAGGTGTACTAGGTTAGCCCAGAAGTCTCCAGCCATTGTCCCAAACCCAAGACCACCTGGATTCCAGGAAAAGGAGAATCTGACTCGACCAAAACCTCACAGAGACCATCCTTTCATGGGAACAGAAACACTCTGCAGCCCTAAGGACTCCAGAGCTATAACCAGGACTGAGATAATGATCAGTCAGGCCCCAGCCCACCAGCTAATCCTTAAAAGCTGCCCTCTGACCCCTCCCAGTGGGCCAGTCCAGTCCCCTGCCTCAGAGCGTGCTCTCTTCAGTTACTAATGAAGCTGGAGTTCTTTCTTTTTTTTTTTTTTTTAATTTTAAACAATTATTATTATTAAAATTTTAAACAAATACACCCTTGCAACTATGAATCTGTTAAAAGTATTGTAGCTTTTAATGTGGTTTTCTGTAACATTAAGAGGGAATTTTCACAGCATTATCAAAAATATTTTTTCCTACTCCATATATTTTCCCTACACATGTAACTGCCCAATCAATCAAGCACGTTGGTCACAAGTTAAAGGAACATTTCATGTTTTCTGTTTCTTGAAATTGGAGTTCTTTCTTAATGTTCTTACTTTCCTGTGTTAAGGGCTGGCCTGATTTTTGTCAGCTCCTCAAGTTAAAAGTCCCTTACCCCTTTCTCTTATTTTGTCTAATTAAAGTTTTCCACCTATAAATAAATACATCTCTATGTTTTGTGACTTGTCCAAAATATTCTACAGAAATATTTTACCAGCTTGAAGTCATGGGTGCACAGGTAAGGACTTTTTAAACAGAACCCCAGTTGCATAGAAAATAGTATCAAGAATCAACAAATGGGATTATGTCAAATTAAAAAGATTCCACACAGCAAAGGAAGCAACCAACAAAGTGAAGAGACTACCCACAGAATGGGGAAAAATTTTTGTCAGCTATTCTTCAGAGGATTAATATCTAGAATATATGAAAAAACTCAAAAAAAAAATTAGACCCTCCATAAAAGATCCAGTCAAAAAGTGGGCAAGGGACATGAATAGACATTTCACAGAGGAAGAAGAAATGGCCAATAAATACACAAAAAAATGCTCAACACTGCTGGCCACTAGAGAAATGTAAATTAAAACAACACTCAGATCTCACTTCAGAAAGAATGGCCACCACCAAAATTCAAATAATAACAAATGCTGGCAAGGTTTCAGGGAAAAGGGAACCCTTCTATATCATAGGTGGGAACAGAAACTAGTACAACCACTTTGGAAAGCCGTGCAGAGACTTCTCAAAAAGCTAAACCTATAAATTCCACTTAACCCAGTTATTCCCTGGGTCAAATGGAATCTTCCCAACAGTTAAAGACATCATATTATTGTCACACATGCATATCCATGTTTATAGTAGCACAGTTCATAACAACTAAATCAAAGAAGCAGTTTATCTGCCAATCAACAGATGAATGGATAAGGAAATGTAATATTTACACAGAAGGGAGCACTACTCTGCTACAAAGAATGATAAAAGTGAGTCATTTGTAGGAAGAGATGCAACCTATTACAGGCTTATGCCTAAATGTCCCCCCAGTCTCATGTGGTCATAGATGGAGTTTTGTGGAGGTGGCTGGATCTAGGGTGTGTGATGCTAAGATTTAGTGTGTGATAGCGAGACCCTGTCTCAAAAAGACAAAAAAAAAAAAAAAGAATTAAGATACGCTATATACATATACCAACTCCACAGAAGGAATATAAACGTTATGTACAGCAAACATGTTCTAATAAAAAAGGAAACATTTTACCCATTACTTGGGGCAGTGCTCACACAGGGGGTTCCCTGTGCTTTTCCTTCTACTGCTAGAAGGTAATGAATCTTATACAAACAAATCTGAATCGGTTTCTATCTCTTAATAACTAGGGTTTGGTATTTCCAATCTACACTCAATAAAAGTCCTCACACCTGTCTCTGCAGCTTACAAGACAAGAACTGCCAATCAGGTTAAGTTTCAACAAACTGCTTTTAATACAAACAACAAAAAAGTCAAAATGGGGAAGGGGGAGGGAAGAGGAATTTTTTTAAAAAGTCATAATATGTACATGTAGCTATTCTCCAAGACTGCTAACTGCATAAATTGCAAACATGTACTAATAAAATAAAAAAAAAAATTTAAGTCAAATCATTTCAAATAATCTGTATTTTAAATTATATAGCACCTGTATCTAAAAATGACAATCCTGCACATGGTGAAAAAAGACACACATTTCTTCTCTTAGTGTAGTAGCTGGTTCAATTTCTTAAGCAAAAATAAGAAAAATGACCTGGTATCCTGTACCCTGAAATTAATACTATTCCCTCTAAAGCATGCTAGGACTTGGAAGTTTTCTCTCTGTTATAGTATTTTGGTGCTCTACTGTGGAATTAAGGTTTAAAGGAAAAATATTTTTGTTCTAGAATTATCATTTAAGGAAAATTGGTACAGGTATCTATCATATTTCATATTTCCTTCATAGGATACCCACTTCTTCACAGCTTTTCATGAAAAGGAAGGGAACTGTCATCATTCATACCCGTTCTTTGTCCACAACGAGGAACAGCTCCACGTAGCGGGTCTGCGGCAGGACGGCTCTCCTTCTCTGTCAAATGCACACACAGGAAAGCAAAGGTGAGTCACTCGGGCACCCAAGACCATGCTTCATCTCGAACCGGTAGCTGGTGTCCACTAGGGATCACTATGTTATCAACTATGCCTTGATCAGTAAGGCCGAAACCATGTCTATTAAGAGCAGTAGCTGCTGCCTATCCTAATCAGAGAAAACTTGGACTTAAGGATAAAGTGGGCTGTTCATGTTTTCAAAGCACTAAAATTTATTTCTTTTTAAATCAAAGCTACACACCACCGTCCCACATACACACACACCAACCTCAACACACACCTATTTTAATGAGAAACCCCATTACCGTGGTGAGGCAGGATTCAAAACTAACATCTGCAGGTACTGAGTAAAGAATATCCACTAATATCCAACAGCAAAAGTTGGGAGAAAGTTGCCACTTTTTAAAATGACAAAATTCAAACAAATAAATTGGGCATGATAGCGTACCCTGTAATCCTAGCACTTGGTAAGTCTAGGTTGGAGGATCACTGTGAGTTCAAGGTCAGCCTAAGCTACATAAGTGAGATCAAAGCCAGCCTGAACTACACAGAAGAGACCCTGTCAAAAAAAATTTCATACAAATAAATTAGAATAAGCAAAATTAAACTTTTTCCAGTGTTTAAATTTAAAACAAGGAGGGAAGGGAGAGGAAGTAAAAAGAATTGAGATGTTATATACCAACTTGTCATCAGAAATATAATTAATGTGCACTGCAAAAATACTGAATACGATTTTTTTAATTTTAAAAGATAATAAATTGAACAGTCCAATAGACATAAGAGTAAACAGCAGGAGAAACAATGAAAATAATGCCATAAGTTAGTCTTAGTTAAGTGAAAAATACCTTAAACTAGGGGCAGTGGTGCACACCTTCAGTCCCCATGAGCCCAGGAATTCAGGGACAGTCTGGGGGGAAGAAAGGTCTTCCCACACCAGCTCAGCAGCCCCCGCTCAGGTGTAAAAAGCTGTGTTTCCTGCAACTGAGATTTCTAGGCCCAGCCCCATTTCTGCCCAAAAGGCTCTAGTAGAAAATAAATCACTGAGTCCTAAAGAAGTTTTGAAACAGGGACGAGGATGTCCTTGAAAGACAACTGAAGTGGTTAATATCCTAAAGCCAAATCTCTGTCTGCTTCTCCAATCTAGAGCTCACAACTGACCACTATGATTTATGTAAAAAGTATCTGAACACAAACTCTCTTGCTATGAAAGTAATGTGGACAATTAAATAGCAATTTTCAGTATGCTCACTGTCCAAAGTTTAAGCTCTAGTTCCCAAAGCCCACAGAACCTAAACTGTTCTCACCCTGATAGCCAGAAATGTATATTGCTTGTATTTTTATGCCCTTAGTTTCTATCACAATATCTGGCATGTAGCTGAGCAAAACAATAGTGAGTATTGGCTTACTGAATAAATACACGATTTTTCAAAAGTTTTCATCAGAACCAACACAAAGCATATTTTCCTTACTCGAAGTAGCTGAGTCATGCTGTGAGGCTCCTCCTGCCCGCCCTTTGCTGCTGCTTTCTCTATATCCATGTTAGAAACTCCGCATTTCAGGGGCACTGTGTGGACATCATCCATTGGATAAAAGATGTGTTCAAAGCAGGAGCTGTTGTGCAGGGGTTCAATCCCATAACTGGCATTCGCTAAATGTAGCAATCCTCTGAATATTACATTACACATACATAATTTTTCAAGGAAAAAAATACACAGGAAAAATGAATCAGAAAATTTGAATTCAAATTCTAGTTTCTTAACACATTAAGATGTAAATGACAGAAAAGAAAAAAAAAGGCTTTACAAAACAAAGATTTGAGTTCGATAGATACAAATTTACATTCAAAACTGCTGCATGATAGCATCACTGCCTGAAAATTACTTAACCGCTCTGAGCGACTGCTTTGCAATGGAAGAGCTTGCAGAGAAACTCCTATGCGGTGACACTGGCAACCAGAGGAGCAGAGCTGTGAATCCCAAACATGCTTTCTACTAGCAAGTCCCTGAGCCTCTGCCTCAGTTTACATTCTGCAGAGGACTGTCCTGACAACTAAATTACTTAATGTGCCTAAAATCCTTAGAACAACCCTTAGCACACAGTAACTGTTCAGTGAGTGAAATTACTTAAAATAAATTGTTGCTTTAAGAATTAGGTGATTGGTTTACATCTTGCAACAATTATTTTGAAGATAATAATACATAGTGTAATAACTATTATAACTCTCTTATGACTTGGTCATGAAAATCTGTTTTATTTTTTCATAAAATAAAGAGAAAAACAAAAACAAAATGAAACAAAAACAGCCTGTCATTGACCTTGACAAAAAAGTTATTCTTACTCATTCGGTCACTCATTCACCCAACCAGCAGAGTATTACACTGTCAAGCCTTCGCTACAAGTAACTAACATCAGCATAACTTTACTGCGTATGTCATGCAAGTTTTTTCTGAACGTTAGTTTCCTCACCTAAATATGGTGAGAATGAATCTTTCCTCCGGCATTGTGGGCCTTAACTGAGATAATACAGGTGAAAATGTTACAAATAAAATGCAACAGAAGTTCAAAGTATATTTTACTTTAAATATCAAAAATTATTTAGTGGCCTTAAAAATGAAATTTGCTTTATAAATATTAAAATCCATCAACACTAAATTTTTTCTAAATAAACACACCAAGAATATCTGAAGCGCAGCTATAAAGAACCTCATTGACATCAAAGTAACACCCAATTTTGTAAAACTCCAAAAATGACTTAGCTTGGAGACAGAGATAAAAGAGGTGAGAAATAGGAAAAAGAAAAAAAAAAAAAAAGAGACAGAAAATTCCTTACCTGAGTCCAGAACAGTCACTAAGCGCAACAGATGAATTATAAACTCCTTCCACATAGCCCCGATAATGACAATGATTCTAAATAAAAAACACTTTATTATTTTTACAGATTGCACATTTAGAAAATCATTATAGAAATTGCACACAAACAAACTTATTTATGGCAGCAACCTAAAATATTTAATTTATATTATTGGCATCTCAGAGTGCTAAACAGGATTCTCCAGACTCCCTGCTCTCAGGCTACAAGTACACAAAGCTAAAGGCAGAATCCTGCCAGTTACTCAACACACACAGCTCTGTCCCACTGGCCTTTCACCCTAGAAGCTGAACAGGACAACATGATGTTATGTCACAGTCATTTGACATATAATTCAGAAGAGGATCTTGTGGGAGGATAAGCCCTCATTCCAAAAAATTCTGTATACTGTACAGAATCAGTGTATACTGTACTCTGATTTATTTTGACCAGATGATTTTCTTTTCTTGTCTTTAGGTGTATTATATTATATATTATTATAGTATTTAGGTGTATTATATTATTATTAGGTATATTAGAGTATTAGTAAATTTAGTCATCTTCAAAAATTTCAGAGGCTTTAGTCTTAATTTTGAGCAAGAAATTAACTGGTAGAAATGCAAAGATGACACCATTTAGTAAATCAGACATGGCAACACAAGCCTGCAATCCCAACTACTCAGAAAAAGGCAGGAAAATCTCAAGTTAAAGATGTAGCTCAGTGCTCTCTCAGATCAATTCCCAGTACCACAATAGATCGATGGATCCATACATAGATAGATAGACAGATAGATCAGTCATTTAGTAATACCAAACTGTTTAGTACCTAGGGAGATTTTCTCATATTTAGAACAATTATAGGAGCTAAGGTGTAGCTCAGTGGTACAGCACTTTGCCCCACATGCACAAGGTCCTGGATTCAACCCACACTACTGAAAAAAAAAAAAAATTACAAAGCACTAAAACAGAAAATCCAAGGGTCAGGGAACACTAGCTCCACCAGACAAACACAAGGCCTGGATTATTAAAACAGTATGGTACTGGTAATTACTAGAGAGAACCAAATCAGTGAAACCAAAGAGAAAGTCTGCAAACAGTTCACAAGTACATACTGACATTTATCTCATCAAAGTGGTATCTCAAATCACATTGACCAAGATGTTCTTTTAAATGAATGTTGCTAATCAGACACTAGAAAATAATAAAATTAGACACATAATTCACATCGTGTAACAGTAAATTCCAAACAGATCAAGAATCTAAACATAAAACAAAAACATACAAGCTCTAGAAGAAAATGAGTGAGTTTCTCTTTAATCTTGAAATAGACTTTCTGCCTGTCACTCAATTATGAAAAATATTTCTTGAGCTTCCATATGGAAAGAAACACCAAAAAAGTCAAAAGATAACTGACTAGAACAAAGTATTTGTAACTTACCTAACAAGTAAAGGGTTAATACATCACTACATATAAAGGTATTTTAAACACTGAATGGATAACATTAAAAGCCCAAGTGTGGCACATGCCTGTAATCCCAGAACTATGGAAGGCTGATACCGGAAGATTCCAAATTCAAGCCCAACCTGGACAATTTAGCGACTTAGTGAGAATCTGTCTCAAAATAAAAAGTATTTTTTAAAAGAGATGGGGATGTAGCTCAGTTCAGAGGGTTTAGATTCCATCCCAATATGGAAAAAAAAATTAAAAATAAAACCTCAAGGGCCAGGAATTTAGCTCAGTGGCATAAGTGCCTGCCTGGCAAGCATGAGGTCATGAATTCAATCCCAGTACCAAAAATAAATAAATAAATAAAGCCTCAATAGAAAACTGGGCAATTCACACAATGTATATAATCTAAAAATGCTCTCGTGTATATGAAAAGATTTTCAATCTGACATGTGACAAAGACAGTGTCTCTCAGTCTATACTGACACAAATAGAGTAGAAATCACTCTAGCAGTGAAATCAGAAAATTATCATTTTGATAGCTGTCACAGCAACAACTGATTCAGAAAAAAACCAAATACTGAAACTCAGTGGCTAAACTTCGGAGGAGTAACAAGACACTTTACACAGTCCCAAAGTATCTACCCATAGCATTCATGTAAAAGGCAGAGACGGCCACTTCCCAGCAGAGAAGCCTGGCAGACACCTGCACAACATGGCCAGCGCAGACCCCTTTGACCGTGCACACTTACTCATCCAATACCTCATGAACAACTAAATCAGCCAGCCCCCAGCAGATGAACCTTCACCTGACAGCATCTTTAATAACCTGCTTTTATTAAATATTTCCACAGCGTTCAGTGTAGTTCTGTTGCAAAGTCCCTATATCTACCTGACCAGATCTGCCAAGAACACAATTAATTGCCTTCAGTGTTCTTGCTGAATTTCATTAACCAAAGAAGACTTTCATTTTCCAAGTCCTTCAGGACACCTGGAGAGACTTTTGTCCCACTACACTGCCCTCTATTTCAGTCCCATAGAGACACAGTGACAAACCACTGTCTGTTCTATGGGTCAGAAAAGTGGACTCTGCCTGAGGCCATGTCATGTTCTCCAAACCCATCCAGCCCCCCTAGAGAATCATTTACTGTTCCCTTGGCATTCCCCATCCTTTCCCTCCTTACAGAAAACGGGCACCTAGGTTTTAAATTCCTATTGAGCTGGTGGCCACACACATTCCTGTGATTTTCTCCTGAACTGTGAATGTGTGTTGATCAAGTTTTATGCCTTTTCTCCTACTTCAGATGTTTTTTGGTGGTGTGTGTGTGTTTCAAATACTCCAGGAAACTCTCAGAGGATGCAGGGGAAATTCCCCTTCACTCTCACAGCTGTCAAAAACACAATAAATCCTACTTTGTAAGTTTACAAAACATCTAGTGAAGTTGCAAGACCACAAAAAGGTACAATGGGCATAAATGGTTTTGGAAACACACAAACTGTAAGCAAAAACCTCTGTTAGTGGAAGTGAGGATACAGAGAACCCACCAGCCCTAAGGGCCCAGGGAGCCTTGGATAATCAATATATTTTTAGAGCATACAAAAGCATTCATCAACTGAGGAAGTATTTATGAGAATATCTCATGCATTTACAAGAGTCTCTCAATTCCTAAATTGGGAGTATGTAGGGTTACTTCACACAACAACTCACGTTAAGTCATTTTTCTAAAACTGCTCCTTATGAAAAATGGTGAAACACACTGATGACAAAAGCCAGAAAACAAATTAACTAATTCAATCTTAAGCAACAGAATCTTGTCTGGGAAGAGTATTTTACTAGGAGAAATCATTTAAATTTTGTCAGAGTGACTTTACATACTTCATTATGGTATTTGACAATCTTGCCACATATAGAAAATCTCAGTATTAAAGTTTTCATTTGTTATTTCAAATCTATATTCACACTTAGCTTAACAACACTGAAAACCAAGAAATAAATGGAAAAGTATTTCATTGGATAATTTCAAATATCCAAGAAAATGTAACAACTCTATAAAATGTCAGGAAGACAACAGTTACTTAAGTTTCTATACACTGAAATCTATTTGTAGCAATTTTAAGTACATATCTTTTAATAATAACAAATAATAATATTTTAAAAACCTGTTCTAAGTATCTTGCAGGTATTAACTCATGAAGTAATAACTATCATCTCCTTTGAAAGTCAGGATATGAAAGCACTCAGATGTTAATGTACTTTACCAGCAAATCATGATAGTCAGAATTCAAAAAATGTATTCCTGAACATCTTTATGAAAAAAATATCTTTTAGGATTATTGCTTTTGGGCTGGGGATATAGCTCAGTGGCACAGTACCTGGCTGGCAAACATGAGGTCCTGAGTTTAATTCCAGTACAAAAAAAAAAAGATTATTGCTTTTCTTATGTGTATAAATTATAAAGTCTTGGACTCTTGTCATAGTAATCTTTGGATGAATGAAAAGATAGATGGGTGATCTTTTATCTGGTTTATGCTACAAGATAAATTTAATCTTTTCTACTAATTTCTACTAAACAATGTACAAACAGTACACTAAGATAAATGAATCATAGAGTGGACCAGAAATGGACAAGACAAAATCAGCATTATCGCATTTCTTTAAAATAATAGTAATTAACCCAAAATAAAGATTTTTTCTTCTATTTAGTTTTAAAATGCTACAAAAGTAAATAACTAGTTGAGTATGGTGTTGCATGTGTTATCCCAGCACTCAGAAGGCTGAGGCAGGAGGATCACAGTTAAGTTCAAGGCCAGCCTGGGTCACACAGAAACAGCCTGTCTCATAATATTAAAAAAAAAAAAAAAAAAGTGAGTAGTATAAGCAAACCAATCTAGAAATACATTACAAAGTTTAGGGGGAAAAAAAGATATGTAATGGTATAAAAAGATTTCTCATGAAAACTATTGCAAAAGAAAAAAAAAATGTATATTACCTAATAGCCAAAAAGGACAGTAAAGCACTCTTCCTAAACAAAACTAGAAATGTTTATACTCTAAGTAAAAAACACAAAAAACTAATTTCAACATCTACTAATTATTCCAAGTATTCCTGGCCACTCCTGTCCCCAAGAGTACTGTCACCTGACACAAAGACCACACCTCTTTAGGAAAGAATTGTTTTCAGCAAAACATTACAACTGTAAAATATGTAACAGCAAAGTATGCACTACTGAAAAATGGTCTCCTAAGGAGTTAAGATGTTCTTTTAGGGACTTTTTCAACAAAACAATGAACAATTTCTATTTTCAAACATATCAAATTTTCCCCTTCATAATCAATAAGGATTATCACTCAGAAAAAAATCATTTTCCTGGTAGTTAAGAAAACAAAAAGCTACTAAGTGCCTGGAGAGCTGCCAAGTAGAGAAGAGTCCACACAAGTGCCTAATGCTGCAGGCCAGCCCTGTGTCATGATGCGAAGTGTCCCACAGGACTACGCGTGGACCAGTCTTACACGTCTGACTGGTGCTCACTTTAAAACAAAACTGCTGTCATTCTGCTAGAAGATCAAGAGGGAAACATATTACCTGTATATTAGGATAGTTGGTCATCAGAGCCCCTTCTTTGTTATAGGTATAAACCACAAAATCTTTAGGCAAAAGGTGTCTGGAAAAAGAACAAAACATTTATATTTATTTGAATTATCAACTAAAGGACACAACTCATAAGGCATTATTCCCAGAATGGAAGAACAGAAATAAATAAAAAATTTTACTCCAATTAATCTTCATTTGAGGAATGTGCTACCATAAAACTAAAAGTTCATGAACAATCTTAAATCTGAAATAGTGCACACTTCCTACTCCTAAGTGATGTTAACTTACAATTTGTTCTAATGATATAAAATGCTGACTATAAAAAACTTAAAGTAACATAAGTAATGTTTTTTAAACATTATGACTTATAGGAAAAGAATAAACTAGACAGTATTCATACTTACGAAAGAAAAATAAAGTCCATATAAACAGGAAGTATCCATTTCCTTAACCTCTCAGTTAATGAAGCAAAATCTTGTCAGCTATTAAAGGAAAAGGTTATTTCCAATTCCCAAGGCTTTATTCCATGTCAAAGAGCTCAATGCAAACCACGGAGCAGCTCCCTGCTTGGTCCCAGGCCTCACAGTTAAAGTCAAAGGGCAGGCTGGGGAGGCAGCTCAGAGGCAGACCACTTAGCATGTGTAAAACCCAAGTTCCATCCTCAGCAACCCGCCTGGGCTACACACAAAAAAGAACAGTGAAATGCACCTGCAATCTTAGGTACTCAGAAGGCTGAGACAGAAGGATCACAAGTGGAAGTCAGCCTGCATAACACAGAAGGCCCTTTCGCAAAATGAAGCACAAAATACTCTGGAGACACCCAGGACCAATCTATCTATTCTGTTTAGAGATGGGCAAATTGATAGTTTTCAACTCATTTAACAGGTTACACAGCCTGGCTTTAGCTACATCGCTGGCATAGCATAGAGGACCCTCAGTACACTTGTGCTTGACCTCCCAGAAAACACTGTGCATCACCATCTCAATGGCTGGTGACCCAGCCAAAGTACATCCATGCAAGTGAGAAAGGACCTGGGAGCAGAACTGCCCAAGTACTATGTATGCTTTCTCTGCCTTGATGTACCCTGATGCTCTGCTCTCTTTACTGAAATGCCGGTGCAAGCCTGAGTCCTCTCCAGTGCTGAGCCTCCCCCTCTTCTGCCACACTCCCCAACCCTACACACATACACACACAGAGACAGAGAGAGAGAGAGAGAGAGAGAGAGAGAGAGATTCTTCCCTCCAATGGTGAATACAAAAAGGATAATGCAAATGCTTGGCTTTGCTCTGCACTCCTCCCTCTTAGAAGACACTTCCTGCCCATCCAAGTGAGAACACTGTGCTTCTCCAGAGGAAGGCCTGCCCTTGCACAACAGAGACAGGAGTGATGAAATCTGACCACTACCGGCGTTCACGGCCACTAGAAAATACCTACCTTAAAGAGAAATCAATATACTATTTAAGAAGGATTTATTGAAAAGCCAAAATGAATTAAATTTCTTACATGTTCCTTTCCAAGTGAATAATATGTTCTTTTCCTTGGGCTTGAATGACATAAGATACCTAAATGCAGAGAAGGGAAAAAACATTAACATTATCTTATCAATTACTTTTCAACAAAATGTCACTTGTAAGACATAGGAAATTCAATCCTGAGTTAAAATAATTTAGTACTGACTATAGTTCACTTACAGAAGAACTTTGTAACTAGTCTTAAATAATAATCACCCATATGTTTATCTAAACTCTTAAATTCATTTCTAATTCATCTATAACTTCAGGGAAGAGTCCATTCATGTGTTTTCCAGAGGACAAAGCAGTGCTTCCCTTTGTTTAAATGAAATGAATGTCTTAGATCACTCCTAGTTCTAAGTTTCCCAAAAGTGGAAAAGAAATCCATACTTTTAAACACTGTATCTTCATACAGCCCACCTCATTTCATCAATTCTAAAACATACTCTTCACCATAACTGGCAATACTTCTGGGTTTTGTTGTTCTTGTGTTTTGAGCTTTTGTGTTTGTTTTTCAGTAATGGAGATTAATTCCAGGGCCTTTGCACTAAGCAACATCCTCAGTCATTTTTTATGTGTTTGTTTGTTTATTTATTTATTTGGAGACAGAGTGTCTTGTGATCCTCCTCCCTCTAAACCAATATTTTGTCAAGAAGTAGCATGATCCTCCCTATCTGGGCACATTAACCAAGGACTTTTAAAGACCCAGCCAATTCCTGGATCCCTGAATCTCAGTTCTTTGATAGAACTCTATTATCCACCTCATTTCTGCACTGAGACATCAAACATACCAACCTCCGAAACAAAAACATTTACTGTATTACTCTTCTCCAGTGTCAGTGAAGAAACAGTACAAAATATTCCACTTATCACAATCTGAGTGGGGTTAGTTCTTATTATTATGTAATACTACTGTGACCACTGCCAATCATGTAAGGGTAGAAACCTATGCAGTCAGCATTCTAGCCTGGTCGCAGAATTCTACTTATTTCATTCTGTTATGTTTTGAGTTGATCACCTTGTCTTTAAAAAAAAAAAAAAAAGTCACAAAGGCTCAATATGTTGCTTTTATCAGAATAACATCCAGTAGATATCAGTACGATATCATGCCATATTAAATAACAACTAATTATTTCGTGAATGAAGCATTCCTGAAAATACCACCTTTGGTTTAAAAAAAGAAAAATGTTAATATACCAACATTGGTCGTAAGAGATAACTTACCTGTTTTAAATAGGGCCTTGGGGCTTCTCTTCGGTCTCTAGTTAATCTCCAGGGAGTTACAATTTCATAAGAAGAGAGGTGTGAGGTCTGTTGAAAGCCTACAGAAAAAGGAATAACAAATACGATATAGTAAATGAACCTAAAAAACCATATTATGCCAAAACATAATGGGAATCAAAAGCTGCAAGTTCAAATCACTGAAAAAGCATCCAACATTCCCATACTAAAAAAATATAAATAGCCAGGTGTGATGATATCATAAGTAGCTAAGTTATTTAGAAATACAGACTCAGACAGGGCAGGTTGGTGCAGAAGACAACTATGGCTGGAAGGTCAGGCCTCAGGACAAAAAGGGAAGACTGCACACACTTCCCCTAAGGATAAACAGCAGGGCTTGATATTCTAAACCAGTCACCTCGGGTGGAGGACCAAAACCTCCTACACTCACCCCTTCCAGCAAGTCCACGCTAGTCCCAGGTCCCTTTGCTCCATGACTTGCTTCCCTGTTTGATCCCCATGCAATCAACCTCATCTAAGTGCCTACACACTTAACTCTTAGTGGTTGACCAGAGCTTCATCCCACCTCGTACCCATCTTGTGATTTCCCACAGGATAAACATTACTCAAGCAATTATTCCTCTTATTAGTTAACTATAACTTTGTCCCACCTTACACCCCACTTCACCTCATGGTTTTACTCTATAAAATTCCCATGAAAAGCAAGTTCCCCAGGGCCACCCACTCAGGACTCCCTTCTGTCCCTCTTTGAAGTTTTTTTTCTCTCAATAAACCCTTCCTATTCTTAACCTCTGTTGCTCCTAGAATTCATTCTTCAATTTTAGAGAACACAAACTCAGTATATCAGATATCTAATAGGCCTGGAGTTATATTTCCCTTATATTATATGGATTATTTGGAAGTCCTACATCATACCTATACATCACTGCTCTATATTACTATAGCATCCTACATCAGTGGTGCGTAACTATCATTCCAGCTACTCAAGCAGCTGAGGCAGGAGAATTACAACACTGAAGTCAGTCTGCCTACTTAGCAAGAGCCTGTCTCAAAAACTAAATGTTTTTAAATGGGTTGGGATATGCTGGGTGTGGTGGCGCACACCTAGAATCCTGGCACTCTTGAAAGCTGAGGCAGGAGGATTGCTCTGAGTTCAAAGCCAGCCTAGATTACAAAATGAGTTCAAGGCCAGCCTGAACTGAATAGGAAAACTATCTCAAAAAGACTAAATAAATAAATGGATTGGGGGTGTGGCTCAGTGGTGAGCCATATGCATATGGCCTTGAGTTCAATCTCCCATACAATTTAAAATACATATGTATCTATATATACGTAACACAGATAAATTTACATAAAGTTTTGCATTAAAATAGCAAAATAACAATGTACTAGGTAAGTATAGGGTAGATTAACAGTTCCTAAAAAAGGATGTTACTCTTTATCCAAACATTTTATATACAGCAATCATTTTCAAGGTCCAATAAACAGGCTCTCAGTCAGACAGAATCTTTTCCTTCCAGCACTGACAATTCTTTCAGTGAACTTGATGATGTACATTGTTGCCATCTAAGGAGCATAGATGAAAAATCCACATCTCTATAAAACCACATTTAGTGTGAGAACGATTGAAAATAGCACACACAAAGTGAAAGAATCACATCTTCCACTCAGTTTCTTCTACAAATACATGCCTCCAAAGTGGGAAAATGGAAACTTTCCTACATTAAAAGAGCTTTATAACCAAATGCATTGTATGGACCTCTTTGTTAAATTGACTGAAAAATAAAATCTGTCATCATCAGGAAACTTCTAACATTGTGTTGATACTTGATGATCTGGACTGAGGTCCACTGGACATTATTCTGGTAAAAGTAACAGTTTATTAAGACTTTGTATCTTTTTTTTAAAAGACAGAGTGATCAACTCAAAACATAACAGTATGGTCTTAACTTTTTAAGTGTAATAAGCACATTTTTGGTAAGGTTTTATGTCCTTAGAGATTCCTTTTGAATATTCAGCAACAAAAATAACATGATGTCTAGGGTATGCATTAAAATAATCTAGTTGTTTGAGGAAAGAGATATACACACAGAAGAGGATTAAACTGGGTAACGGTGGTGCATGCCTCTAATTCCAACATCTGGGAGGCTGACCACAGGAGGACAGCTACCTGTTAGCTCAAGGCCAACCTGAGCTATACAGTGAGACCTTGTCTCAAAAACCAAAACAAAAGACTGGTGTATGTTTAAAAACTATAATAAAATAATTATTTTAAGAAAGAGGTTATATATAGGGTATGGGATGAAAGACTTTTCACTTTACTCAACTCTCTGTGACAGAAATTATGAAATATTACCTCTATGTCAGATAATAAATACTAAATGTGTCATAGTCATGTAAACAGAATAAGTAAATAGACCAAACTGTTGTCTTTGTTCTGTTACTATTGTTGAGATAGTTTCACTACGTAGTTTAGGCTAGCCTTGAACTTATATGTAGCCCCCAGGCTGGCCCTAAACTCACAGCAACCCTCCTACCTCAGCCTCCCGAGTACCAGGACCACAAGATATGCAACACCACACCTGGCTGGACCAAACTGTTTAAAGCACTTACTATGGGAGTGGAACTAGAGAATAATGAGAAAAGTAATGTATTTCCTACTTTCTTGTATTTCTGTTATGTTTCAATTTGTATCACTGTATTACTTTTGAAATTAAAAGAACAACAAAAGTATTTCTTCAATGAAAATAGTATAAAATGTTTTTGAAGTACTGATTATCTAGACTCCTTCCCAAAGGGTCAGGCCCTTCTCTCAAGGCCCCACATTCTACTTTTTGTGTGTACTTGTTTTATTCTGCCTAGCTTGTAAACATTTCCAAAGCCTCTCAAAAAAAAGAAAGAAAAAACCCTTTGTATTACCTTTCTTTCTTTCTTTTTTTTTTTTTTTTTTTTTTTTACTTTCAGTGCTGGGGATCAAACCCAGGGACTCACAATTGCCATGCAAAAGATCTACCACCGAGTTGCACACCTGTGCCTCTATCACCCTTAGCATTCTCCTGTCCAGACTACTATGATAGCTTTTACCTGGTTACCCCACTTCTCTGATTGATCTGTATGTTCATTCACCCATTAAATGCTTTATGTTCTTCAGTTTTCTCAAGTACAGATTAAGATGAAATATTCACATCTAACTTTTCCCAAGATAATTGTCAAGTCTCTGAACTAGACCCCCACCCAAGTAGGAGAGAAAAAACTCCCCCTAACAGATCTGTTATTTGCATCTAGGGGGTATGCTGTTCAACAGGTAGCCAGCAGCTGTCCCTACACAGCTTGACATGCAAAAGCTGGTTCCTCAAAAAACCACAAGAGACTACCAGCATCCCCTGCACCCAACCCTTTCTATCACCTAGCCTTAGGCCAGCTACTCAGAAACCCAAATTTCTGCACCCTCCTCTGCAATATGTCCCTCCCCTGTCTAAACTCCTCTATAAAAACATGCCCTCACCCCTTGCTCAGTGCCAATGGTCTTTTCGATCTTGGCCCAACCATACCTGGTTGGCAATAAAGTCCTTGAACATTGCTTCAACTCTGCCTACCTCAGTGGCGCCTCGGTTTCCCTAACAACAATACTATACATGAAAATGTTACAGCCCTGACTAGTTTGGGATTTTAAAGATACAGATAGGAAAACATAAATTATATCAAATACATGTAATGCTGTCTTAGTTGCTTTCTGGTCTTTGAGATAATACACCCACAACTCTAAGGAAGAACATTTTATTTTAGCTCCTAATGTATAAAGGTTTCAGTCCATAGTCAGCTGGCTCCAAGGCAGGGCATCATGGCAGAGAGGCATCACAGAAAAGACACAGTCCATGGCATGACAGCAAAAAGCAGAAAGGGGTCAAGGAAGCAGGGATGGAGATAGCCTTCCAGGCCAGGTCCCCAGTGACCCACTTCCTCCAACCAGGCTTCACCTCCCAAATCACTGAGCTATAAATTTGTTAGTAGACTAACTCACTGACAAATATCATGCCCCATGATTCAACCACCTTCCTCCAAAAGCCCCACTTCAGAGGCTTTGAAGGGACATTAGGGTATAAACCATAACACATGGTAACAGTTTTCACATTCTTTACCCATCAGCCCCTTAGGGCATATCATCCTGTCTAGATATTGCTTCATTACATTACAACATTAGAAATGGACTCCATAACTCACAAAGCACCACAGGCTGATTCAAGCCATATTTATAACACACCATGATCAAATATCACTCAGGGAGTTGGGATTAACAATTAAGAACTAAGAAACATGTCAAAAGAAATCCATGGCCTTAATAGATGCATAAACCACTAGGCAGAAATACCATAACCCCAAATTAACTGAGGTTTTCAGTTTTCTTGAGCTCCTGAAAACACAAGTTTAAATATTATTCTTAAGAATTTCCCTCCCAATCACAGTAACCCGTTCAACTACTAGAAGCACTGGCAGGAACAGACAAAATGCTTTGGAGTAATGGATTAGAAGCCCTGTGTGATTAAAAAGTAAGCCATCCTGTTCATTACTATGCAATCTTGTATAACCTTAAATTATTGCAAAATAAAAAACTTAAATCCATACAGGCAAGAATACATATATGCTAACAGACACAAATAAATGTTGCACTAAAGGTTAAACCACTGGCAACTAAATTGAAATGTTTTCATTACAACTTAGAAGGAAACATCACAGAGAAAAAGAAATGCCTTAGAAATGCCAGCAGTTCTCAGGGGCAGGCAGGTATTTAAAGAGCTCTCATCCAGAAGAAACGGTTTAAGTGATGCCATAAGGTCCCACACCTACTTTTAAGCCAGAACTAGAAACTAAGTCTTCTGACCTCTATGGATCTTTTCCCCAGGCTGCCAGCAAAGAATACAAGCCAAACATAGGATACAGGAACATAAGATACAACTTTCTTCTCTTCCTTTCTCATTTTAAAACACAGTTCTCATTCTGAAAACCACAATGCCACAATTAATCATTTGTTTTAAAAAGGTTTTCAAAATATAGCACCCTAAAATAACTTCAGTATGTAACAGCTCTTATGCTGATACTGACTTCTGAAAAATCCAAGGTTCTACTTTCTGAATTATCATGCCATAAAGAGTTGCAAAATACTATAATGAATGTACAAATTTGGGAAACAGCATCCAAAAATAATATACACTAATTGCATAACAATTCTCCTTCCTATATGTTTTTTTCAAAATGTGTTTCTTATCTTTAGTTCTGGTTGTTTCTTCTGTTCATATTCTATATATTTTCTTTCTAAATTTCCTTTTTTTTTTAATTCCACCTTCTCATGGACACCAAGATAACATTCTTCCCAAGCTACTATAAAGGAAGTACATTAACATTATTTATATAAAACCTTGACCTCAGCACTACTGACATTCTGGGCTGGAAAATTCTTTGTGGTAGGGATCACCCCCTGTGCACTGTCGGATGGTTGGGACCATCTCTGCACTCCACTAGCATCCCGCAGGTGGGACAAATAAAATTATCTCTCAAGTGTCTTCTAGGAGCAAAATTACTACTAGCTAAAATCCACCAGAAAAAAGATAGTTCACAATGAAAGTAAAAGTCTTCACACAATCAACTGTGTAGGGACAAGCTAATACATTTGAATTTAACAGAACAGAGCTGGGTGTGGAGGCAGGAGGATCCTGCCAAGTTCAAGGCCAATCTGGGCTACATAGTGAAATCCTATCTCAAAAAAAAAAAAAAAAACCCAGAATTTGACAGAATAAGCACACTGTCAAAATCCAGACAATGAGCTGGAGCTGAAGCACAGAGGCAGAACACTTGCCTAAAACATATGGACAAAGCCCTGAGTTCAATCCCATTACCATTGAAAAAAATCAGATCACTAGAAAACATGAACTGAAGATAACAATAAGATTTGAAACATGAAACTCTAGGGTCCTATACTTAGCAAACAAAAGGGGAAGGTGTTAGTTGCACTTCTTTTTTCCTCTAACACCTTAGGTCCTTTTACTTACTATGCTTTGGAGAAAATCTAAACATGTTTAAGAATAACAGCTGTAGAAGAAAAAAAGTTAAAAGAATTCTACCTAATTGTAAAGTAAACAAATGTGAATGCCAAACCACAGGCCTTTCTCCTTTCCTTCCTGCTTATTATCCATACAAATAGCCACCTTTATGTACTTTGCAGGAAGTAAACTGGGGCTCCCCACATTCAGGCTGAATGAGATAATTCTGTTGTCTCAAATATTTCTTGGAGAGAAATTGTTGTAATTAAATCCAAAAAGCACTGTTATTGTTCAGCCACATATTCTATTCTATTCTATTCTATTCACAAGGTCAATCTCAAATAAACATTAATGTCTTTCAGACATACTTTTAATTATGATTTCTGCTGCCATGAGCTATAAGCTTAACATGTTTTGTGTGTAATAATTTTTTTATATTTACTCATCTTCACATTTAAAAAGAAAATACTTCTGTTGTTTGTTTTGAAGGGCCCCTTTGGGAAAAACCCTAACCATTTACAAGATGTAATGATCTTAAGAACTTAAGTTCCTTCTGCAAGGAATCTAAGTTCCTGAAACCAAGGCCAATATCTTAGTCATCACATATTTCCTACACAGGCACAGGAGGCATTTAGTAAAATACTTGTTCAATAAACAACCTCTTCTGATCTTTACACCTATGCATGCACAGTTCTCTTGGTTGTAGTTATTATGTACAACACAAAGTGAGCTTTACTTTTTACCATTAACATCTTTTATATCAACTTTTCCACAAACCCACAGGGCTTCCACATCTGACACAGTAATACCATACACTCCTCTCTCAACCAGGCTGGGAACTTATGCCAAAGGAATGTCCACAACAAGATTTTGATGTGTCAGTGAGGCTCATCAGACCCTGCTCTGCCAGAGTCTACTTATTTACCTGAGGGTTCGAAAAAGCTACTAAAAGTAAAGAGTAAAAAATCATGCTGAAGTGAGTTAAATCATGAAAAATCTCACTAAAGAAAAATGAGTCTAACTGGGCACGGGTGGCACACAACTATCATCCCAGTACTTGGGAGGCCGAGGCAGGAAGATCACTGCAAGTTTCAGACTATGAAGTGAGTTCAAGGCCAGCTTGAACTACACAGCAAAACACTGTCTCAAAAAGAACAACAAAAAAAAGATCATGTTGGAACTTGGGGCGCTGGGAGAACAGGCAGCCTACTCGCCACCCTGGTAAGCAGCTGGGGGCCTGCCAGTGTGCTGGCTAAGTATCAGACATCGATCCATCCCCCCTGCTCCCCCACCCCCATTAGCAAGTGGGAGCCAGAGGTCTGAGTATCTCTTGGAAGGATGAACATATGCAATGTGGCAAGTAAGGGCGATTTCCCTCTACCATCTCTTTGGAGGCAAATATTTTTACCACTGTTTTGCTCAGTTCTGATTAATGGTAATGCTCTATTCAATATTCTGCTTTTATAAGTTCAATATTTCCTTCCATTTTGCTCTACCTGACTGAAAGAACAGCTAATGTGAACAGAATGGGATGTGCTATTGTGCCTGTTGCAGGTGTCCTGGTGACCTTCTGTGAGGTTCTATGCCAATTTCACTGCACTGCCTTGCAAAGGTTTGTTCTGTCTTGTTCTGCTGTATTTTGCTACCTTCAAAAAAAAAAAAAAGTAGATAACAAAGTAACAAAATGCCTCCAAAAACCTCCCTACTGATCCATGTGTCATGGATGAGGAGAAACTCAAAAAACGACTGAATAATAGGTGATTAAAAAGTAAATAACAACAACAAAGCAGGTCAGTAAGGTACTGAGCAACCTGAAACAGGATATAACTAAACAAATAATGGACTTAAAAAGTAAAAGGAAGAAAAGAAAGTGCTCTAAAGGGTATAACTGCATTTATGTTTAAGTGTGTAGGATTGATAACCATGTTAAGTTGTTATTGGGTCACTGAACTTCTTTGCAGTCTCACTGTTTGAATGTCCACTTTGTATGCTTTAATTTTGTAACTTAAACAACTATGTCTAAGAAGACAATATGTAATTTATCAACTAGTGATTTCTTACTGTTTTTTTTCTGAAATTCTGTATTGTTTCTACCCCTTTTTCTGTTTTGCTTTTTTCTCTTTAAATAAAATTTTTAAAAAAGTCAAAGGGGAAGGGAATGAGGTTTGTTCCACAAAATACCATGTATGTCAGTGAGAGCACTTTCTTGAAATTTCAAACACAACTACATAGTTAAAAATTGGCTGAATTAAATGATTTTCTCAGGTTGCATTCCTCATCCTTATAAGATGTGACTGCAGTGGTATCCCATATAGGATAACTTTAGAAAAATGATCTGATTAAAACAGATTCTACCACAACATGAAATATAATCTCTCAACACACACACACACAAAAATTGTGCAATTCCATTTAGGTAGGTCCACGTTGGACCCACACAGAGGTGATAGGGATCCAGTGCTGGGATACCAGAAGGGCTAGAATCATTGATGGGACTGCTTCATAGAACTGACTCAAAGCAGGCTTCATTCCCAGGCTCTGCGTCACACTCATGCACTGCCAGGTACGGAAAAGAAGAAAGTATTGTCACCAGCTATAGCAGGGCTTGGCTTTAGTGATAATGGAAACTAAAACTAAAGCACAAATTTTCAGGGGAAAAAGCTTTAATTGGAAGTTACGAGAAGATAAGGAAAGGATTCCAGCTTTGGCACACTCTGATGTGGGGGTTCAGACTGCCCCACCCACAAAAGCAGGAAACCAGTTATTTATGGACTAGCTGAGATGGGCCAGGGCCTAGCCAATTATAATCTCAGTCCTGGTCTCCTAGCTCTGGTTGAATCCTCACGACTTGAGGAGCAATTTGGTTCCCATGAGATGAATTCTCCTGAGATGAGGGATCTTTTCAGTCATGTGAGCCTCCATGGAATCCAAGGTGACCTTAGATTTAGAGCAATAAAGATTCTGGGGTAGCTGAATGTCCTTGCAAATCTCTTATAGCAGCACCCTTAGTTCTGAGGGGCAATGAGACAGAACAGGTAAATTTAGAGTTAATAAACCTTGTTTTGCTAATCTTTAGACAGACATTCCCTGAGTAACATGCCTACATACAGAGCTATGTCATGGCTATGTGGCTACCATGAGGCTATCTATGTCAGATACTTGAGTTTGAGGGTATTAGAAGTTTCCAGTCACATAGTGCTTGCATTAGAGGGGATTCTATAGTAAACAAGAATTTTTAACAAGAGTAAATATAAAGTCAAATTTGGTTAAGTTAAAATTTAAAGTGCTCTTTGAAACCTAGCAAATATAGTATTAATTATAATGGTTTTCTACTTAAAAGTTTGACAACCAAATTGTTTTTAAATTTTTAAATTTCAAAGACTAAACTAAAATAATTAGTACAAACTAAAATAATTTACTGTCTGACATCTAAAAATCAGATTAGTATTGACTAAGTACTGCACGCTCCACTTTATAGTGACTCACCATGAGTAAGCTTTCAGTCATTTTCTTTAGAAAGCCAGGGAACAAAAATGTCTAAGTCTATGCATTGCATTAACTTCCTTAAACGAAAAAAAGAAAGATTTCATACTTGATTCCTTTTGAATACTTCACAATGATACCAAGTTACATTGTCAAGCCTAGTTTTTGTTTTTGTTTTCATTTTTGTAATTTTACTGTTTAGAAATTATATTGCATTTCATCACTCACACCTTACAGAGGGTAGTAAAAATCCCACCAAAATCTACTTAACTTCTGACAAAACTAATGTGGGTGGTACTTACCAAGTCCTCGAATTTCTCTTTTTATTAGAACATGTCTCAGTGCATATTTGAAACATTCTGTATTAGGAAAGCTTAATCAGCTGATCTGGGGAGAACAGACATTGACTCACTGCACTCACTGCCAAAGCCTCTCCACTGGTCCACCAGTCTCTCCCTCCTGGGTATTGTCCTCCATTGTGCTGCTGCTTTTTTTTAACCCCAAAACCTGACTGTCACACTCCACCGAACACTCTTCTGCCTAAAGAGCGTCCTGCAAAGTAAAGTCTGAACCCCTATGCTCAGCATAGATGGTCCCCTGACTGGTACCAGTCTTCCAGTTTTTACCTTCCATCCCTCACTTTCATAGAGTACACTCAGAGTCAAACTGCCACTCTCATTATTTCCTAGCAAGTCTTTTCACTCCTCCCACACTCTTGCAAAAATTCTTCCTTCTACTTAGAAGGAATTCCTACCCTTTCACTTGAAAAATTCACCCATTTAGTTCAGTTCAAGTATCACTTTCTCTATGAAACCTCCCACAACATCCCTCAGAGACACTTAGGTGTATGGACATCCTTGGCCCCTCCACAAGCACTGAGGTTGGTGTTTATGGGTGATAAAGGTTGGCTAAATTTGCTTTTTGCTTAAGTGAGGGGCTGCTCATACATATCCCACTGAAGCCACACTTAAAGACTATAAGGATATTCCATTCATTTATGCAGGCGTGTAATAATAAACATACACAGGAAATTAAAAGTACACTTTAAATTTACAAATACACAGTATCACAAATTACTAGCACTCCAGATGTGTCATCTACTTTATTTAAACATAGGTAGATGGTCTACCTAGAACACCACAGGCAAAGTAGTCCCTGAAAAGATTTAGCAACCTCCTCTTCAAAAATCTTTTCAGTACTTTGAGCTTGAAGATTTTGACACTGTGGCAAACTCACTTAATTTAAAAGAAATGGCCAAAGATAAGAAAAAACGTAATGTGTTTTCGAAAGACCAACGTGCCTATTTTCAACTTTTCCATCATCACCTTCAGACAAATCTCAAAGCAATGATTCAGTAAAAACACACTCTCCAACATACTCCATTGCTGCTTGAGAAAATATAGCCATGCGAACAATACTTTAATACAAAAGCCAACCTAAATAAGTTATTTCCAGAAAGAAACGAAGGTGCTGATGATTTGTTTCCTCTATGCTTGGGCATCTCCACTATAAAGAGCTCAAGCCTGCCTTCGCTGGAAGTTTCACAACTCAAAACGATTTCACATAAATGATTGCATTCTTAACACAATCCTGCGCCTTAAACAGTGCAGGGCTTATTTGTGATCTAAAGGCAGTACGAACGCAGCACGAACACAGATGAAAGCCTGGCTACACAGAGCTCTTCGTTTCCAAAAAGCAGTTCTTACTACAACGAAAATGGCCCAGAAGAAACGAGCTCCCTTTGCTCGCTCCGGATCACCCCTGTCTTGCTCCGTGGACCCTCTGGTGACTCCGCTGAAGAAATGGACGTCGGAATCGCAGATTATCACGACCTCGGGCAACAATTCCCTCCCCGGTCTCCTGCCGAGCAAGTGCTCCCAAGCCTGCAGGCGAGCGCGGACGCGAGGCTCCTGCACCGACCGAGAAGAGCGCAGTCCCGGGCGCGCACCCCGCCGCAGGCTCGGCCCGGCCCGCTCGGCGGAGCCCAGGGCCCGCGGCGGCCGCGCTCGCGTGGGAGTGGGAGTGGGAGTGGAGCTGGGGCCGGGGAGAAGAGCCCGACACCCGCAAGGCCAGGCGCGGTGGGGCACCGTGCGCAGCTCGTGCCCCCGCGCCCCGCTCCGACCCCGGCCCCGGACTCCGCGGGTTCACGCCGAGCGTCCCCGCGCGGGAAGCAGCGGTCTCAGACCGTGGAGCCGGACACCCACCTGGCCGCTCCCCACTGAGAGCCGGGCCCACCAGACCGAACCACAGCAACCACTGGACACGGAAGGTCCCGGGGGGCGAGCCCGCGCCCGACCGCATCTCCACAGACGCAGCAGGTTCCCCTCAGCGTTCGGTCTCCGCCTCGTCCATCATCTCACAACTCTGTGGGGCGCCGCGCGGGCCAGGATGCGCGCGCCCACGGGCGAGCATGCGCGCGGCACTGACGCAACCCAGCTCGCGCTCCGGGCTCGCTCCCGGCAGCGCGCTCGCTCTGCTGACGTAGGAAAAATCCAGCTCCGGCGGGAGAATAGATTTCTAAACTGGCTTCGGGAATCCGCATCGGCAGGCCCCGCCCAGTTACTATCTGTTCCGCCCCCTCCATCCCAGACCCGCCTACTTTTGGGGTCGAGGAAACTGATTGGACAGAACGCCCGTAGCGTAAGGAGGAGGAGCGCGGGACCCGAAAAGGAATTGAAAAGCGAAACACAAGCTTACTCCGGTCCTCCCTGTTCTGATTCGCTGCAGGGTGGGCGGGGCGTCGCACTGAGCGCCCATTGGCTGTCCGGTAGGAGGCTAGCGCATCGGCCGGATACGGCAGGTTTAGCTGCACTGCACTACCTGGCTTTGTGGTTGAGGCCGGGCCTTGGCCGTCAGGCCTGGGAAGATGCTGCTGGGCGGTTGCCCGGTGAGTTACTTGCTTATGTGCGGTCAGGCGGCTTTAATGCTGGGGAATCTCCTTCTGCTGCATTGCGTCTCTCGAAGCCACTCGTACAATGCTACCGCCGAGCTCGAGCTCACGTCGGCAGGCGCCGCCCAACCGGAGAGCCTGGCCGGTGCTCTGAACTGGGAATACAGCGACCCCCAGTCTCCAATCATCCTCTGCTCTTATCTGTAAGCCACCTGTCGTCGTGGAGGGTGAAGGTGGAGACCAGGCCGGGATCACGCCGGGGTGATGGGAAGCGGGGGTGGGGCGGAGGATATCTGGACCCTCGCCACCTTGAGACCCGATGTAGGGCGAGTAGTCATCACGACAGGTTTCGCGCTTGGCTTCCTTGTGTCAGTGGCAGATTTGGGGGTCCTGAAAGTTGTGTGACAGCCTCTGCAGAGGAAGAAGCGTGCCAAGCAGTGGCTGTGCCTTCTCTCTCCCGCTCCCTTTTAGGGGTATCCAGTGAAGCACAGATGGAATAAATGACTTGTTACAAAAGCAGTAGCTGTACCATTGCAGAAGCAAACCATGTTTTAACAGGGGCTTTTGGTGAGAAGGAAAGGGCTTTGGGAAAAGCAGAGCATTGAGAGTTCTTTGGTTTAAACGCTGCTCGTAGCCTTGTGGTTGTTCGCCTAGGAAGAGACGAAATCCTGGTAAAGGTGGAATCCAAATGGAAACAGGACTAGAAACAACTCCCCAACAAAAGGGTCATTTGAGTACTGTTAATGTGACATGCTGTGCTTCAGGGTCATTGACACCACCACTGAGCTGGGAAAAGGGTCTACGGAGTGAAAATGAGGCCCAGAAAATTTAATGACGAAACGGCTTTTGTCTGTTTTCATTGGGTACAATTAAACAGCAGTTTGCAAAGAGGATAATGATGATCATGATCTGATTGGTGATTTTCAGACCTGATGAATTTATACACTGTGATGACCCAGTGGATCATGTTGGAAATTCAACAGCATCCCAAGAACTTGGTTATGGTTGCCTCAAGGTGAGCCTTTTGTTTTATTATGTAAGCAAACTTCCACTGTACTGGCCAAATGTTGCTAAGAGAAAAACTTAAGAGACCACGAAGTTACATTTGTAGAAATCTTTTCAAATGGCTATCATTGGAAGTTTCTGACATGGCCAGGATCGATGACTGAATAAGGTATTTGGTATCCTCAGGAAGGAGCAGTTTCTGTGCCAAAACCACCCAGGTGCAAAGGACAATCTGCCTTTAGTTCCTTTCGCCATGGAAAGTGACAGATTTCAAACTAAGTGAAATGTCACTTATCCTTTAAGAGTGCCCTTTCCTGAAGAACAAAAGAAAGGCTATACACTTTCTAAAACTGATTACAGATTGAGCATTGTCTTTGTCACAGACACATTTGGAGCAAAACTCTTCTTGCTGCTATTTTTTTTTCAGCAGGTTGTACCATGTCCTTAGGAAGTTGATCAGGTCTATTAGGAGATGTTTTTATAGGAGGTTGAAGTGGTCAAGGGGAACTTTTGGTAGCAGTGGGCTTTTGAAATGGAAAGAAGCCATTCAGATGTATTAATAATATCCCTAAATCTAACGTGTAGATTTCTAGTCAGTCTCCAAACATCAACAAAGCCCATGTATTACCTCTGCACCGTGATAATGCAAAATTCAATCATGAATTAAGAGAACTACAGGAAAACATTTATGTACTAAATCAGACTCGGTAATTAACTTTACAGTAACAAAAACCAGAAGGCAACTCTTACTGAGTCATATGAAAAGAAATTTTTTTTTTTTTTTTTTTTTTTTGTACCAGGGATTGGACCTTGCACTTGCCAGGTAGGCACTTACACCACTGAGCTAAATCTCCAACAAGAAAGAAATATTTTAAATAGTGATATTTTGTTCTATTAAGAATTACTGATTAAAAGCTTTAGCATTGTATAGCATTGTACTTTTGCCCATTTTAATTAAAAATCAAGTTTATCCTGTGAAGGCAGTAAGATGCAGACCTCACCCAGAAGTTGTAAGGATTGGCAGTACTTGGGAGGCATTGGGAGTAACCAGCCTTATTTTTCCAGATGCTTTCCTTTGAGCAACACTCCAATAATAGTAAAGTACTAGTAAGATGCCAGTAAAAAAGGTCAGCTGTGGTTTCTCTGCTAGCATTCAGTTAAGCAAAGGGTAAGAGGCCAGGGTTTTTTCAAAACTTCTTTCTGGAATTTAAACTTACACTATATGGACTGTAGATACCTGATAATCACCCATCCTGCCCTAAATAAAATCTGGAGTCAGCTAATATTGTGAATTTTCTAATTCTGTTAACTTTAAAATTTTATTAGCCCATGTTTGTAGTGCATAATGATTACATCTATCAAGGCAAATTGGTACACATGCACGTAACACATCTTAATTCTTTTTACTTCCTCTTTAATTCTGCTGACATAGGACCAGTTACACATTGACTTTTTTTTCTGGTACCAGGGATCGAATTCATGACCTCATGCTTGCCAAGCAGGTGTTTGTGCTGCTGAGCTAAACTCCCAGCCCCACTTCAACTTTTTGTTTTGTTTTGTTTTAGTACCAGGGATTGAACTCACAACCTCGCATTTGCCAAGTAGACACTTACACCACTGAGCTAAACTCCCAGCCCCTCCACTTTGACTTTTTAAACACCCATTTTCAGATGCTTGATTATGTGCTGTTTTTCATGCAAATATAATTAAAGCATTTTGTCAATTTCTTCTAAATGCCATTTAGTCAAATTGATTGTGGGTTTTTTAAAATTTTATTAATAAAGAGGCTAGTCATAAATGGGGTATTTAAAACAATATACAGGCTGGGTATGGTGGCACATGCCTATAATGTCAGCACTCAGGAGGCTGAGGCAGGAGGATTGTTGCAAGACTAGCCTAGGCTTCATAATGAGTTCAAGGCCAGCCTAAACCATGTAGCAAGACCCTGCCTCAAGAAAAACAACCACTACAAAACATACACTTAAGATAGACTAATCTAAAATCATTGGAAGTATGTTGGTACCGATGCAGTCTTTATCAATGAGTATAAAAGTGCATTCTTGCATTGCTTGTTTTGGTGAGTTTGTTTTTTGTTTGGGGTTTGGTGGTCATCATCGCAGTTTGGTGGTCAGGCCTACAGTGACGTGGAACACACTTCTGTCCAGTGTCGGGCTCTCGATGGAATTGAATGTGCTAGTCCTAGGACCTTCCTACGAGAGAATAAACCTTGTATAAAGTAAGTGTTACTTTTTATCTTATGAATGTGTGGGTGTGTGTATATGTGTGTGTGGCACATGGAATTAAACCCAGAGCCCCATGCTTACTAAGGACAAGCTTTACCTCTGAACTGCACCCCTGCCCAAAGTAAGTGTTAATTTGAATGGGCGAAGGTAAGAGCCATTTTCATTGTCATTCTTTGGTGTTAAAGAATTAATGTCATTACTCCAGTGCATAATCCACTGACAGAGGCGGTGCAGTTGTAGAGGACACTATGACTCTTTCACTAAGAAACTGAGTGTCTATGAGCGCTTGGAGTCTATCCCCTCATCTTCAGCAGAAACGGAGCTAGGTGAACTAGCTCCCAAACTCGGAAAGGCATAAATGTGGTGAAAAATGCCTTAATATTTTAAGAATCAACATTTCACTATGAAAAACAGGGATGACTTACTCTGGAACTGTTAAAGGACTGGAGTCATTTCTATAAATTCTGCTGGAAGACACAGAATTTACTTATGTTGTTAGTTAATAGAAAGGGTCAGTGACACATTAACAACTGCAGTTAAATGTCTTCATGATAGGTAAGGACAGAAGCCTCAGGAAGTCCTTACTTTTAGTTGCTACAAAACAGCAGGAAAGAGATCAGGAGCCCCTTTTAGGAAAAGTTGTACTTCCTAGACTCTCAGAGGAGCCAGCCAAGCCTACAGAAAGGAGCCTTCATATGCACAGGGGATGACAGGAGCTCAGCTCCTCTCTCACATCTGTTAAGCAAGTGTGCTTGATAATTTCTCATCCAATCCAACTCTCCAAATGTTTTATATATTATGGTGTGTTGGCATTTTTAAAAATCCCTCTATCTGGGGAGAGATTGCCCCTCCGAAATCTGATGAATTCTTAAAGATAGCAAAGAGTGCTGGGCATGCTGTGGCACATGCCTGTAATTGCAGCACTTGGGAGGCTGAGGCAGGAGGATCACCATGAGTTCAAGACCAGCCTGGGTTACATAGTGAGTTCAATGCCAGCCTGAATTATACAGAGAGACCCTGTCTCAAGAGCAAAACAAACAAAAAGCTTCCAAAGAGATAGCAAAGATCTCAGCCAAGAGCATGGCCTTGATAGGCACACAAACTAATCCAGACCCATACTCCCTGAATCTGCCCTGTAGCCCTAGGGGAAAATATTTCTCTACATTGAGCATCCCAGAATCAGGTGCTGGGCAACTAGGGACCATGCATATGGCCTACATTGCTGAAATTACTCAAGCTTGCCAATGCACCTTGGCTCCCTCCCTATAGAGAAATCCCCGTACAGGCAATGGCCTAAGCTTTCCTTCACTCCTGTCTTCTCACCACTCCGGTGCCCTTTGCACATGTTCCCTGCATAGCAGACCATGCCTCCTGCCTCTGATGCCCATGAGTATAATAAACTGGTACTTTTCAGCATCTCTTTTTTTGCTTGCCTTCATGGCCACACCACCTGAGCAGACCAGAAAATAATCCAAAACAGAGCATAGGACGCCACAGAGGAACAGTTGTACCATTTTTTCACTTACACTAAATTCATTAATTTTTAAATGTCTTTATGTTGCTGCAGTTAAACGTCTTCTTTCTCTTCCCATTTGCCCAGGTATACAGGACACTATTTCATAACCACTTTACTGTACTCCTTCTTCCTGGGGTGTTTCGGCGTGGACCGTTTCTGTCTGGGACACACTGGCACAGCAGTCGGGAAGCTGTTGACACTTGGAGGACTTGGAATTTGGTGGTTCGTTGACCTGATTTTGCTCATCACTGGAGGGCTGATGCCGAGTGACGGCAGCAACTGGTGCACCATTTACTAAAAGGAGCTGCTCTTTCATCCCGGCAAGACAAGTGAGCATTCTGTCTTCTGAACTCATCTCTACAGGCTCAGCAGTCTCTGTTTATCAGACCTGAACACTTCTGTCTTTGGAGGAAATGGGTTTGTAAGAAGAATTCTTTGGACAATGGATTTTTCAACCCAAATTCTACCTGGCAGATTAGAAATGACAAGCAAATGTCATTGTGGGGATCAGATTTGTACCTTTCCTTGCACACAAAATATAAAAGCTAATGACTAACTTATAAACTGCAGAGAGGTTTCCACATTCTTTATTTCTATACATTGCTCTGTCTCCAGTCCTCTGTAGGAAGGGACCCAACAAGATAGGTGAAGTGAGTGTTTTTATCTATGTGCCTTTCGTGACCCTTTTCATACAGAGATGACCTAAAGCTGAGCCAATGAAAATCTCTAGCAGAAATAGAAATGGCCATGGATTTTAACAGATGAAATTCTGACTTTTTCAATTTAAAATTGTTGGATAAATTTTACCAACCCAGAGTGCTATGTGAGTATTTTCAGGAGGGAGAGTGAAACTCAGAATTATATTTGTTTCACTGAAAGTTACTCATTGAAATGAACCACTCTGTTAATAAATACAGTATGTTCCAGAGGCAATATTTGCAGTCCTGTAATTTCTTCATTTCAATTATATTTTAAAAGTGATACAGTACTAGACACAAATAAGTTGAGCTATTTCTTGTAGCAAAATTGTCCTATCTAAAATATCAATGTCTTCCAATTTATGGAGCCCATGTTACAGGATGATAAAATAATAAAAAGTAATATAAAACTTTTTCACAATTAGGTAAGATAAAATGAGAGCCAAGGATTTAGCTCAGTGGCATAAGTGCCTGCCTGGCAAGCATGAGGTTGAAAGTTCAATCCCTGGTACTAAAAAAAAAAGAGAGATAAAATGAGAATCACAGTGCCTTTGGGAAGGAAAACATATTCCTACTTAAAAGATATCAAATATCAAGATAGAATTAAGTGATTTATGAGAGCAAGGAAAAACTAAACACATCCTTTCAAAACAAGCTCTTACAGTGGACTACAACCGTCAGAAAGAGATACAGTAAAGCTTTTGCATTCCCAATTCACTGGGAATGAAAGGAAATGTTCTCAATTATAAATGGTTTTAAAAACTCAGTTCCCGTCCTTTGCAATCAAGTATAAAATAAAAGGTGGGCTTTCTGTACAAGCTAAACCTAGAGCAGCTATTCTGAATAACTTACAGTGGGGCTGGGAGTACAGTTCAGAGGTAGAGCACTTGTCTAACATATGCAAGGCCCTGGATTTGATTCCCAGTACTGCAAAAGGGGCAGGTGGGGAGATAACTTAGAAAATCCAGAAACAGTGAAAAGTTCTCAGTTTACTTTCATAATAACTGACCTAAAGACCAAAAATTACTTCCTTGAAAATGTTCTATCATTTCATAACATCATTTTCCTAAAAGTTTCTAGTTCATTATCCCTGCTTAATATGATCACTGTTCTTCTATTACTAGAGGTAACTGCAGGAAAAATTATAACAAATTACTTTTTCTCTCTTAAAAAGTACTGTATGACATTGACCTTAACCTTGCTTATAACAGCATTGAATGGATTCTTAATCTATAATCTCTATACTCTAGGGCAATATTTTATAATTGTTACAGATTGTGAAGAAACTAGACTGCTCAGATAAATATACATACATATGAAATTTTGCGTAGAATTTAATAGAGGATCAAAGTTACCAAATTAAAAATAATAAAACTTAGTTTTGGCACAGGTATATAGCTCTTGCCTAGTATGTACAAGGCCCTGGGTTTGATCCTAGACAAAAAACAAAAAAAACAAAAAAATAATAACAATCCAAAAACCCTTCATTTTTAGGGGAAGTTTGAAAAACAGGAACTAATTATTCCTCAATAAGATACCACTTTTAAACCATAACCCATCTCATCTTACACTTAAAAAAAAAAAAACCTCCCTAAAAATGTTTGCACACACCACCAAAAGTTGTTTTGCTAGCCTAGTGAGACCCTGTCTTAAATTTAAAAAAATAAAAAGGGCTAGGGATGTAGCTCTACCCCTGGGTTCAAGCCCCACCAAAAAAAGTTACTTTCTTGGGGAAAAAAAAACGAACTTTGAAATCATTTTTTAAAATCATTATTATTGCCAGGAAGAACTCCAGTAAAAATCCAGAAGTCTGTACATTATTAAGAAAATATCTTGTAAAAGATCTTTTCACAGTTAGACGTACCATTGCAGACCAAAGCTGTTTCTGCTGCTACAGGGATAATTTGAGAGTTATTAGTACTATTCTTGTGTGACAATCCTCCAGTATTAAGTTGTGGTTTAATTCCTAAGTAATGTCCTCCTTCATATCTGCAAACCCTGGACAAATGTGATGGAACCTGAAAAAGTGACTAAAGAAAGTATGATGAAAATACGATTACTTTTGCACCCTGGACTCAGGTTGTTTCTCAGTATTTGGGAATAGATCTATTTGTCTATATGTGTGTATCGACAAGGCTTAAAATACCGAGTATCTTTCTGTTTTATTTAAAACTGCCTATTTTTAGTTGTTTCCTAGCTGTAAGAAAGATGTTGCCGGCCCCCAGGCCTTGGGCTCTGCGTCCCTCCGCCTGCCTGGAAAGGCAGCTGCAGCCGGTGACGCCGGGCCCGCCCGCCAGCGCGCGTGCGTCTCGTTAAATATTCATTTTTCTTAATGAGAAAGCGCTGCAGAAAGCCCTGCCGTCTTCCACGTGACTTCAACACAAATCAGGTTATCAGACTTTGGTTTTGTTAAATCTCCTTTAAGGCAAGGTGCTTAACTGATTGTGTCAGGCGTGACTGTCAGCAACAAGGTTTGACCGGCCCGCCGCACGGTGATGGAGAGCAAGTCACTGTCTCTAACGGCTTCCATGACCTCGGCCGTGCTGGCAACCGGCTTCCCGTTGATGCTGACGATCACATCGCGGTCTCTCAACCCGGAGCTGAGAAGGAAGAAAACAGTGAAACGCCTTGAAGTTCAAAGCAGCGTTTTGCTTATCCCATCTAGAATGTTAACACCTCTTTCTTATGGCAATACTATAGTGCTAATACTAAACATGACAAACCAGAAATAACCTTAATCCAAATATCATGGCTACCAAATCACCTGGAGGACAACAATCCTATTTACCTTTATAGTTCATGCTTTGAGACTGTTATGGGAAGTGTATGCTACCCATATTTTGAGTTTGGTTTGGAATGAGTAGTTTAGCTTTCAACATGTATTCATCTCTGACCTCTCTTTACTCCAAGCATATTGCCAGTCACACCAGCAAAAGTACAAAGCCTGAGAAATGCATTTCCCCCCTGCAGTTATTCTCTGATCAGTTTGATTTGGGCATTCCACAGTTTAAAGAGCCAAACAATATGTTGAACTGCATTATAGAAATGCTGCTTCCAGTAAATAAAAAGCTACTCTCAATGTTTCAAGTCTAAATATTTAAACCTTTGATTTTAGGCTCCTTTTTCAAAAACTTGTGATTCTATTTGTGTCCAACATACTCATTTCATGCAGAATATATATTCTAGAAACAAAAGCAATTCCAAATAAGAAATTGCAATAAACACATAGCCAAGCTGATGGTTTGTCTTCAAGGTGAAAATAGGCTTGAAGAAAGTCATCGAATCGAATGACTCAAAAAGAAACCATTTAAGGGACGTGGAAAGCACACACACACACACACACACACAAATGACAATGTGGAGGGATTACCAATGTGGAGTTTAAAAAGGAGACAGGAAGAGTGTATACTCACCATGCACAAGACTCTAGGTTAAATCCTCAGTACCAAAAAAAAGGAAAAAAGAAATAGGAAGTTTTAAACAAGTAGATGTGAAGAGAAGCATTCAGGAAAGGCCTTGGGAACAAGGACAGCTCAGTATCATGATTAGAACTGTCTGTACAAAGAACATAATTCACAGCAGTTCTGTGCTTAGTAAAAGAGAGCAAGAGAAACCTGCACGTTATTACTTCAAGCCTATGACACACCAAGTATGAGAAAATAGGCTCAGGTAAAATAAATGACCTTTTCTGGGTCACACAACTTGTCAGAGGTGAAAGTGGAAAATGACCCTGGCTTTTAGGACTTGAAAACTCATCTCCTTGCCACTAAATCAGGCTGCCACTCAGGAGCAAGAAAAGCAGAACAGCAGAGGGATTAAGCCAGGGTCCACATCTTTCTGACCCATAGTGTAACTTTCTAAATTAAACGTTCTGCATCACAGCTGCTCCTCACAAAAAACTATCCCTACATCATAAGACTTTGGGGGTTTAAATAAGTAGATAAAACACTTTCTGTATTATTTCTACCTTTTTTTCTGTTTAGCTTTTTTTCTCTAAACAAATTTAAAAAAAAAAAAAACATGTTAGCTGGGCGTGGTGTTGCATGCTTGTAATCCTAGCAGTAGGGAGACTGAGGCAGGAGGATCCCTGTGAGTTCAAGGCCAGCCTAGGCTACAGAGTGAGTTCAGGACCACCAGATCTTGTCAAAAGTACAGGTTCTGGCTGAGGGTGTAGCTCTGAGGGAGGATGCTTGCTTAGCATGTGCAGGGCCCTGCATCTTCAGCACCACAAAGGAAGGGGATACAGATTCTGATTCAGTGGACAGAAGGTGGGGACTTCGATTTTGCCTTCTTATCGGTTCCTGCTGATGCTAATGGCCTGATTACACAGCAACAACTCAGCTAAAAGCAGTCATTTTGGCCTTTGACCAGAAGTTTAAAAATAAGGAGTGGGGGCGGGGGGTAGAAATCAGGGCTGGAACCTGGAAAGTCTAAGAAAGCCCAGGACAAGCCAACTTCAGTAATACGAGACCTAATACTTAGCCATGCTGAACAGTCAGTACCTGTGATTTCTTTCCTCCTGTGAAAGAGCTGCAGTCATCTAAAATAGATGAGATCTTGAAAAATAAAAACAGTGAGGGAAAGACAATGAAGAAGTAGGAGACCAAGATGAATAATGTATAATGACAAGCTACCTCTTCCCTAATATTAAGTTCTAAATGGTAAAGTCAACTAGAGAACCTTCTTTTAGGGCTGCTCTGGCCTTTGATTTTATGACACTGTCATCTAGAGCTCAGTGTTTTAGGCCTGCAATCACACAGTGTTAGGCAGATAGTTAGACATTAGCAGCCCTGAGGAAAAATATGGAGCCAAATAGTAGGACGTGCCAGTTAAATGAAAAAACAATGACCTCAGTGTATGATACGGCTGTAATAATTTCTTAAATCTCAGACCCTGAGACACATGACCTCTGTTTGTGGAACAACGCATTCAGCATACTTGACTACCATAACCTATACCACAATGACCCCAGAAAGGGAAACATTCTTTAAAGACACCCCCACTTTGGATGGAGATCTGATTTAGATGTCTCTCTTGAGTTTCTTACATGATTGTAACTGCTGAGAGAACACTGACCATCTGAAAATAACAAGTAAGACATTTCTGAGACACTGACATTCCAAAGAACCTCTAGGAAAACGTGAGCATCCTAACAACCCTGATTCCCCAACAGCCAGGAGGAGGCACGGATGCCTATGTGGTGCTGCCCACCTTTTCACCTGAAGATGAACTCTCTGTACCTCTACCCTGCAATAAACTCTCCCAGACCTCTGCACATCTGCCTATTTGTCTGTACTGAATTCTTTTATCAAAGTCACAATGAACCACCAACCAGGAAGTGACAGCCCACCTTCCTGGTAACACTACATACTCTAGATTCTTCCCATTCTTATTAACTACTAATATTTAACTCTAGACTATTCAATTATTTACTACTAGTTAACAGCTATTAACACTTAATAATAATTAATTACTTAGTAGTGTAAGAGTTAACACTCACTAAGCAATAATTAATCTAAAAGGGTAGTGTTATGGTTAGATCTAAAATGCCCCCCAGAATTCTCCTGTGACTGGGTCTTGGGGTGTCGCCTACTGACACAGTTAAAGCTGAATGTACTATTAGGAGGAGGAGGCTGCAGGAGGAGACCCTGAGGCAGAACCTAGCAGGTCTTCCTTCCAAGCTCCTCCCTTGTCTCTGCTCCTGGTCACCTTTTCCTCAGCCAGGCCCCTCTGTCTTCATGTTTCTCCTTGCTGACTAGGGAATGAAATAATGAACCAAAATAAACCTCTCCTCTTTTACATTGCAGCTATTAGGTTTTGTGTCTCAGCAACATAAAGGTGACTAAGACAGATAGGTAGATTTGGGGCTAGGAATGCAACTTAGCAATAGATACTTGCCTAGCATGATGAGACCCTGGGTTCAAACTCTACTGCTGCAAAAAATTTGGTAATTCCTAGCAAAATTAATTTAAACTTCTACTATTGTGATAGCATCACTGTCCCATAGAAACACAATGCAAGGCATATATGTCATTGTAAATTTTCTGATAGCCACCTTTTTAAAAAATTTAAATATATGAAATAAAGTTTGATAATGTATTTTATTTAACTGACTGTCATTATCATTTTGACATGTAAGAAACATTCTTAAATTTTTCCATGGATATTGCACACTGTTTTGCATAAGTCTTTGAAATCTGCTTGAAAAAAACTCATGCCCAATAGTACATTATATAATGATGGTATTTTACACAATGCAAGGATGAAGGTGAACAGTCTATCTAAAACAAAAAGGGAAATGGGAAATTATTATACACTGCTTCTGGGCTTTTTCCATTCAATCAATTAAAATTAAATTTTAAATTGAGGTCCTGAATGTCATGGTTTCTATCTAGATGTCTCCTGGGTCTCATGCATTATAGGTGAGGTTTTTGATGGGTGATTAGCCTGTGGGGATGTATGGATAAACGTGACACTAGGAAGCAGGACTCCATTGGAAGAGGTGGGTCACTGGCAGATGACATGGAAGGGCATCTCTCCCTTTCCTTCTCCTCTCTCTTCCCTATCATCTTCCTGGCCGCCATGACATGAGTAGCTGTCCCCAGCCAGACCCGTCCACCACCATGCCACTTCTGCCTTGGAGTTGGACAGTCAGGACCATGACTATGAGCCAAAACAAACCAGTCCTCCTTTAAGGTGATAGTATCAAGTATAGTGTCAGGGGACAAGTGACTAAGACATGAAGTGTTCAACACACATGATGTGTAGGCAGCAAGCAAGGAAATGGACCAAGCAAGTCTAGAACTCCATGTATTCACCACTGCACACATCCAGAAAGAGCACAGAATTCTAGAAAGACCTGCACTGACCTCTCCGCAGCTGTTCCTTGAATCACTTCATATACAAAAACCCCAGAGCTCACATCAGGGAAATCTGGATCTTGCCTTTTCATTTCTTGAAGAAGGCTAGGAGAAGCAAGGAGGTTAGCACATGAAGTCATCTCCTGAGGCCTGATAAGAGCCTGGAACTCTTACTAGGCCCCCTGTCTGTCCTGCTCAAGGCTCACAGGAGCCCAGGACAATCATCTGCTCTGAATGCAGTCTGACCCTCTATATTAAAGCCTAAGATCCCTGGACATGATCCGATGTATCCCCAGCAAGACACTCTTACACAGTGAATGCTGGTGTAGGCATGAGCGGGAACACATCCTGTGACAAACAGAGCCCAGGGTTACTGCAGTGAAGTGCATTAATTTTTCTATCCAAATCATCCCGCTATCACTTGCCTCGGAGAAACAAGCCTGTCGTAGCCAAAGTCACACTTACTTCAGAGTGAGAGGCAGCATTCGCAAACCCAGATATTTCTTCTGCAAAGGAGTCTTGCCTGGAAAGGAAAATTATAATAATGTATAACTAATAATGAAACTTGTTTCCTTCCTTGAGGCACAGCTTAAAACACATCCAAGTTCCTGAGTATCTTGGTGACTGGAACTGCCCTTGCATACTGTCTGCCATTAACCGCATGCTTCATAGACCCTCTGACATCAGCACAAACACAAGTCCTGCCTCCAGTCTATCCACCGACTTCCGTGTACACCTCATGCCTGTTTTTGGGCCTAGTCGCCATTCGGCCACCCAAACAACCATGACAGAATCTGAGAATCAATGAATGAGCCAGTCCTGTAGAGAATTCAAACCACTGTCTCAGCAAAAGATGGAGAGCTTCTGAGCAACCCAGGAGGGGACCAAAAACCCCGGCTCCCTTCACCTCTCAACTGGCGCTCATGGTATTCTGCCAAGAACCGACTGATTCTATCTGAGGGAATCGCGAAGGAGATTCCTGCAGCCACCTTCAAGGTGTTTATGCCGATCACATCACCGTCCTGGTGAGGAAGGGAGGAAACACAGTTCAGTCACGAAGGTTTGCAAACTGAGCAGTGCAATGGCAGAATACGCAGAGGAAGGAGTGAGGCTTAGGGTCGGAAAACAAGGGCAAGAGGAAATGCAGCCTTCTCAACAGAGAGCACAGAGGTTGTTTTACTGGGGTAGGGAGGAAAGAGAGGGAAACGGCACAGATGCAAAGTTATCCTATTTCCAGGGCCAAGCAGCTGAGGTATTTTTATTAATCTTCTCATTTTTTCCTCCAGTAAATTATACTGATTTTAAAAGTGAGCCACAGTTTGTGTTTTGATACAAATAAGAGGACAAGGAAAAGTTGCCTTTTTATTGCTTAAACAAAAAACAGGAAGGACCAAAAGCTGTTGGATGTTCAGCAACATTTCAGCGAAAGTATTCAAAACCGTTAGCAAAACTGACCTCAGGGAACAAATGTCTGCTGAGCTAAAGCTATGAGCAGAAAATACTTTACTTCTCATGCCCTTCATCATCCTTTAGCTTTTATTAGTCAATGGCAAGGATAGGAAAGAGATTCTCACTACGTTAAGATGTAGATCCTAATGTAATATCTGCACCATGCGCTAAAAGTCTGCATTCATCCCTGCTCTTGGTGAGCTCACTGTCTAACTGAGAAGGTAGGCAATGTTACCAGTAAACTGTATGCAATGTTGTGAGTAAAATTCACAGAGTTAATCCTTGTAAAAGCAAATGTAGCCAGGTGTCAGGGTATATGCCTGTAATCTCAGCTAGGCAAGAGGCTGAGGCCAGGGGATTGAAACTTTGAAACCAGC